>MU225941.1:2190054-2213224 GCA_018584345.1 Thuja plicata
TATATATATAAAATTTTGATGATATGTTAGGTTAATTATAGACTTATGATTAAAGTTGATATACCATAATGAATGTATGAATTTTTGGTTTGAACCTATGGTAATGAATAATTATCTTTCATGGTTAACACTTTTTGATCCCATGGAATTTAATGGAGTCTTGTTTTAGAATTGGAATGAACTTTTTGAATTAATGAAGTTTGTTCTTCATTGCATTAATGAAGCTTTGTTCCTGCGATTTGAATCTTAGTTGAGGAGTTTATTGTGTTGAAGACAATTATTCAATTGTGTATTGTCATTGATGTTACACATGTATTTACACTTATGTAATGATTTTATACAAATGTCTACATTCAGACCAAGCACAGTTGGTGAATAGAAAGAGTTTTCAATTTTGACTGAGTCACTCAGGCATTTCAGTTATGGTCGGGCATTTCAGTCATGTTCGGGCATCAAAGAAACTCAGTGTTAACCGAGTTGATTATTCAATGTCAGCCGACTAACAGTGGTTTACATTTTATAATTAATTGGTTATATGAGGCTGACTGAATTGTGATTTATTACTTATTTAGAAGTATATTCAAGCCGAATTGAAAAGGCTTATCATATATATTAAAGGTCAAGTTTGGATTGAGGAAGGGAAGGAGTGTAAAAGATGAAGATAAGTAGAAGTGTGGAATTCTATGATATGAAGAGTGAAGGTGAAATCAGATGGGATTCTGATTGAGTACAGAACACTCAAAGATGCAATATAATATTTGATCAGCAAGGATCCATTTATAATCAGAACACAGATCTGAATTAGCAAAGACAATTGCTTACACATACAGGTCAATTCATTGTTACTTTCTAACAATTGTAGTAGTGATCTCAAATCTCTTAACATAGTAGAATTAATAGTATTTTTATAAATCCTCTCACAAGGTAGCATTTCTATGTTGAAGTGTTGAAGACCTCTAACAAGGCCACTCCTCACAGGTTGATTTAAATCCTCTAATAGGGTCACACCTAACAGTGTGTTTTGTAACCTTTAACAGGGTTGGATCCTAACAAGGCTCACTTCAGAAGAGTAAAAAACAGTAACTAGTTACATTGGTGGTTTTTCCCATATTGGGTTTCCACGTTAAATCTTGGTGTCACCTGTGTATATGTTATTTTTTTCATGCTTTATGTTTCGGCACTTAATCACGAAAGTATAATTGCATTGGATATCATAAAGATTGCTTTAACACCCAAGTTACAAAAGAATATATTAATTAACCGAGTAACAGTGTTTATTTGTGTATCATTTTAAAATGGAAACACTTCCATGTTAATAATGTTTATCCCTCCTTAGGGGGTTTTTTTGACCACCATCACATTATCCCCTCATTTTTTCATCCTCTCTTGCTTATGTGTTTGTTTAGGACCCTGATTGGGCCTCTCCGGACACCTCCCATCCCAACTGGCATGTTTTCCAGGGGTCCTGACTCCCTGGGTCAAGGTTGACCTCGACCTTGACCTAGGTCAAGGATGAACTCAACCTTGACCTAGGTCCCCCTATCAAATCTGGAAGTCTGTCGGTTGTCGGAGGTCATCAAAAATTCATTTCCCACTTCCGGGTCGGCTGTTTTGGGTTCCGAAGTGACAAATCTTAAATTATATTTAATATAGGTCCTCTTCTAGGGGCATGAGTCTAATTGGAATTTAATTCTCCTATGTTAGCCTCTCTAGAAGATTGTGCCCTAGTTTCATATAAAAAAGGAAGCTTTCTCCTCTCATTTTCTCTAACCACATCAACCATCAAACACTAATTCTCTCCAAGTGAAATCAAGCAAGAAGTCATCAAGAAAAAAGTTAAAGCATCCATTGTTCTACATGTTCTCAATATTTCAAAGTGTTCAATTCTTCCTCTCAATCACTCAAGTTCTCCATTGAAGATCAAGGATTCAACCTTTCAAGCCTTTGAAGGGATTTGGTTCAAGCATTCAAGATTCATCATTCAAACCCTATATCTATCCATCATGGTGGAGTGATCTTCCTTCAAGATCATTTGTGCATACTTAAGACTCACTCATTCTCCCTTCAAGGTGTATTCCAAGCATACAATCATGGAGGTTTATGGTTTCTAATTGAGTCCAAGCTTTCATATTTATATACTTGTTTACATTCAAAATACAATTGCATATCTATTGGAATATCATAGCTTGATTATTAGATTTACTTCTACTACTTGCTAGCATTCTTTATTTCAATTATTGATTTCAAGGTTAGTTCCTAAATCAGGGTTTGACTAAGGCAAACCCCTCCCCCAAAAAACAAACCATTTTTCTTGCAGGTACAGGTTCAGAACAATGGATCGGGACAGAGATTCGGATACCCTTTTCAACAAACTTTTGGGATCCAAAAACAGAATTTCAGTCTAAGACTTTTTAGGTTGATTGTGACCTAGGGTGCAATAAAAAATTCTAGAAAATGGTGGCATTGACTTGAGGGTACAAATTGGAACTGTCTCGGAATAGAAAAATATTTCTAGGTTTTGTCTGTCTCTGCGTTTCTATTCCAGATCCAATCTCAGATTTTCCAGAAACTCAACACAGGCTTCAGAAAATAGCATTCTTCAGATCTGAAATATTCCAAGGTTAGTACATTTCTCCTATCCATTTCAATTAAATTTCTTAATCTATCTAAATATTACACACTCTCTCTTCCATAAAACATGAATTAGGGTTTCTCTCTTTAATCCATATCCTTAATAGGTTGATTCATCTATGTATTGATCCTTTTTCTAGGGTTAATCAATTTGGATCTCCCCTTTGAGAAAGTTGGGATTAAAAGAACAATCCTACCCTCCTCACACACATCTATAATCACATCCATAAATAAAAATTCTTAAATGTAAGATCTCTTATGTTACATCTTGGCCTCCCCACATTATAGACCTTTAAATTTTGGTGAACCCATGATAGACAACTCTTTCTTTTTGGTGTTAGATTCTTTGCCTCTTTTCCTTAAATACTAGCTTTTGCATACATACTAAATTAGTTTTATTTTATGCTCTTTCATTTTAAAATACAAAAAAATCTACATACTCATAAAAATATAAAAACATTTCTTGCATTTTATCCACTATGAAGATCTTTAAGATGCTTTGGGGGTGGATATTTTTCTCATTATGCTTCTTTTAGCAACTCTCTATAGTAATTATGATGTTTATGAAAGTATCATCCATTTCATTATGTTTGTTAATCTTCATGTTTCACTTGCTTATGCTATTTTGAGATTAACTAATACTAGTCTTCCTACTTTCAAAACTTTCATCAAGGATTTGTGTAGTGGACTCATTACTCTTTTGGATTATGTGAAGAATTGGGTAGATGATATCCCATCTACTAATCTTCCCAATCCTAATCCTATCATTCCCAATCTAGTTCCTAATCTTCCTAATCCTAATCTTATCAATCTTAATCCAATTCCAAATATTCCTATTTCTATTTCTCCATCTTCAATCCCCAGTTCTTCCCATATTTATTATGGGGCTCAAGCTAGGATTCATGATAGTGATGTTTGAGAATTCTTTAATTTACCTTCCCCTCCCTATCAAATCCATGATGATGTTAAAGGGAAAAACAAGGAAACCTCTTCTAAACCTATCATTCCACCATACACAACATTTTCTCATGAGCACCATAATCAATCTCCTCCTATCGAAGCTTTGCAAGATAGGTACACTACCAGATATACTATGGTGGATAAACAAGGATATAAAGGTTTAGAGCTTGGTATCAATGAACAGGGCATTAAAAACCAAATTCATTCATCTCCTAAATAAGATATGCATGGTATAGGTTTCCCACCTCCTCCAATCAAGGTATTGGATCTTAACCATCGTCCTCCTCTTCATGTTCTTCTTCCAACACCTTCTTTAGATCACCCTGATACTCCTCGAGATGTGGCTAAGAAAGTGTATGTCCAATTAATGAATTCTAAGAAAGAAATATTCAAACCTATTCCAAAAAATTCTCTCTCTAAATACAAATGTCCTTTTCATTATAGTAATAAATATTTACTTGTTGATTGCATGCATTTCAAGTTATATGTTTGAGAAAGAGCTGCCTTGGTAATTATATCCCAGTCCCGTACGGTATTACAATTTCTTCATAATTTTGATATAGGGGATTCCCCTCGTTCTTCTATAAGTTAGATTATATTTTTCCTCTTGTCGCATCACTAGGGGGGGGGGGAAGAGGTATATCATTCCAATCTTCTAGGATCCATTTTTGCTCTTAGCATGTATTTTGTTTTGAGTATAATTGGTTATTCTTTCTATATTCTATCCCTATAAATTTTTATCATCATTCATGATGTCTTTTCTAGGACATTTGTTTTGTAAATATATCTCTCTGTTACAATATCTCCTGATATAATTTGGTATATCCATTTATTTTACCCCTGGGGGGCAAGGTATTTTCCTTCTTCTTCTATCTAAGGATATGCTTTCCTTAGCTTAGTGGCATTTATTTATCATATAACATTATTTCCTTATAAAGATGTATGTTTTTTACTATGATACCCTCTTATATGGGAGGTGATTGTCCTAGGTCATCAACTCTTCTTTATATTGCAAATTATGTTTGTTATAAACTCTTGCCTTTGCTTTGGGTTAGATTTTGACTCCTTCATTCTGAGATTCCTCTTCCTCTTCATCACAGGGGGCTGGATGATTGAATCTTTGGTCCCTCTTTTCTTTAGAAGATGACATTTTATCCTAAGCACTCCTCTATGGTGGGGGTCTTGATGATAAGATCTCTTCCTCTTTGAGGATCCTTTTTTCCATACACGACATATCCATTTCATGATTATCTATGTTCTTAGAGGTAAGGGTCAATGCTCTTTGCTAAGGATATAGTGTATATTGTTGTTAAACTGGATATCTCCTTATCTTGTGAAGTAGGTATCATCTTTCTCTTCCTTATCCTGCCTAGTGGGTAGTCATGATAAGGAGGGGGGCATATATAGGGTCTCCCTTATACTATATTTTACATTTACATTTTACAAACATGCTAAATCCTTAGAAGGTAATGCACATAAGTTGCTAAATCCTGAAGAGACGTGCATTTTTATTATTTTTTGCTAAATCCTCGAAAGGTAATGCACATAAGTTGCTAAATCCTGAAGAGATACGCATTTTAAATTTTATAATATGCTAAATCCTTGGAAGGTAACACACATAAGTTGCTAAATCCTGAAAAGACACGCATTTTATACATTTTTCATAGTGATACAAGGATGTGGATCTGTGGATATTTTAAAAGCCGTCAGAAGACGCATTATAATTACAAAGCACAGTTTATGGGTGAACCTATTGGGCTCTCCCTCCTTGATGATTCATGGTAAGGTGGGCATCTTACTAGGCAAGGTAATCACTTTCTCTTTTCTCTCTTTCGCTTTTTTGCTAGTAGGATTAGATCATGAATCTATGTTATCTATAGTGTTTCTCTTGTCTTACTTATGTAATCATGTATGTTTTCTATGATTAATTTCTCTTTACTTCCATATCTTTATGCATGTATGTTGAGTTAGAATCCTTGGTCTAGGGGCTCATGTCCTTTACTTAGTTATGTTCTACCTCATTGTGATCCACCAGAGTCTTTATTCTAGCTTTACCACGAGTATGTTTGATTTCCATACTCCCGCAAAAGTGGGGACTTAATGTATCATCTTAAAATGGAATCACTTCCATGTTAAGAATGTTTAGCCCTCCTTAGGGGGTGTTTTTGACCACCATCACATTGTCCCCTCATTTTTGCATCCTCTCTTTCTTTTGTGTCTATTTAGGACCCTGATTGGGCCTCTCCAGGCACCTCACATCCCAACTGGCATGTTTTCCAGGGGTCCTGACTCCCTGGGTCAAGGTCAACCTCGACCTTGACCTAGGTCACCCTTTTAAATCTGGAAGTCTATCAGTTTTTGGAGGTCATCAAAAATTCATTTCCCGCTTTCGATTTGGCTATTTTGGGTTCCGAAGTGACAAATCTTAAATTATATTTAATATAGGTCCTATTCTAGGGGCATGGATCTAATTGGAATTTAATTCTCCTATGTCAGCCTCTCTAGAAGATTATGCCCTAATTTCATATAAAATGAAGCTTTCTCCTCTCATTTTTTCTAACCACATCAACCATCAAACACTAATTCTCTCCAAGTGAAATCAAGAAAGAAGTCATCAAGAAAAAATTTCAAGCATCCATTGTTCTACATGTTCTCAAGCTTTCACAGTGTTCAAGTCTTCCTCTCAAGCACTCAATTTCTCCATTGAAGATCAAGGATTCAAGCTTTCAAGCCTTTGAAGGGATTTGGTTCAAACATTCAAGATTCATCATTCAAACCCTATATCTATCCATCATGGTGGAGTGATCTTCCTTCAAGATCCTTTATGAATCCTCAAGACTCACTCATTCTCCCTTCAATGTGGATTCCAAGCATCCAATCATGGAGGTTTATGGTTTCTAATTGAGTCCAAGCTTTCATATTTACATACTTGTTTACACTCAAAATACAATTTCATATCTATTAGAATCTCATAGCTTCATTATTATCTTTACTTCTACTACTTTCTAGCATTCTTTATTTCAATTATTGATTTCAAGGTTAATTCCTAAATCAAGGTTTGGCTAAGGCAAACCCCTCCCCCCAACAAACAAACCATTTTTCTTGCAGGTACAGGTTCAGAATAGCGGATCAGGACAGAGATTCAGATACCCTTTTCAGCAAACTTCTGAGATCCAAAAATAGAATTTTAGTCTGAGACTTTTTAGGTCGATTGTGACCTAGGGTGCAATCAGAAATTCTAGCAAATGGTGACATTGACTTGAGGGTACAAATCGGAACTGTCTCAAAATAGAAAAATATTTCTGGGTTTTGTCCGTCTCTACATTTCTATTCCAGATCCGATCTCAAATTTTCCAGAAACTCAACACAGGCTTCAGAAAATAACATTCTTCATATCTGCAATACTCCAAGGTTAGTACATTTATCCTATCCATTTCAATTAAAGTTCTTAATCTATCTAAATCTTACACACACTCTCTTCCATAAAATGGGAATTAGGGTTTCTCTCTTTAATCCATATCCTTAATAGGTTGATTCATTTATGTATTGATCCTTTTTCTAGGGTTAATCAATTTGGATCTCCCCTTTGAGAAATTTGGGATTAAAAGAACAATTCTACCCTCCTCACACACATCTATAATCACATACATAAACAAAAATTCTTAAATGTAAGATCTCTTATGTTACATCTTGACCTCCCCACATTTTAGACCTTTAAAATTTCTTTAAGACATCTAAGGGACAAGGGATTTGTTTTGGAGTAACTGATTCACCCCTCCCCTCTTAGTTACTTATCTCATTTCCAACATATTGTGTTGATCGGTTACATAACTGGAAACATTTGGAGTTTTAACAATTATGAAGAAGAACTATTTTCAAACACTTTTTGATACATGTTGGGCTCTCGAAGTCCACCATTGGATAATTTTTCTGTTGTTCAACAGAACCTTTAGTTACATTTGAACCCTTGTAGGTGTTGCCTGATTAGCGAGAAATGATATAGGTTTAAATTAAAATAAGAGGATGTGTATTTATATACCACTAGATAGATAGAATAGGAGTTAGTCATTATTCAGTTCATAGGAGTAGTTTCAATTTCAATTTGTAAGAAGAAACCCTATTTTAAGTCCTCATAGGGGCCAATTTTCAGCAAATATCCAATTTATCTAAAATCATGTTAAGATCCCAATAGAGGAAAAGCATGGCCCACTTGACCAAAGGAGGTAATCTTGTGTTCATTTGTTTTTAGTATTTGAATTTATGATCATGAAATTTTTCATTTGTTAATCATTGAATTTAATTGAATGTATTTCTATGTTTCAATATTTTTTAGAATCAATAGAGTAATTAGGATGAATGTTGGTTGTAACTGTGTTGAACAAAAGTTTACTAAATGGAATGTGCAATTTAGGAATAGGATGTAATAAATAGTTTTTCTATTTCTTCCAAGTATAACTAGATTCATTTCCATTAATTAAAATAATCTAAATCATTCATAATTAGAGTAGTTTGATTTCTCAAAGTTTGGTAGTTCATTTCTTATTAATGTTTAATTGTTTTAATTTCAAGCTAGAATTCCACAAAAAGTCTTGGCTAAATTATGTTCAATTTATTCAACAACTTTATGTTTATGAATCAATCGATGCTTTAGGAGCAAGGTCTATTCAATTTTGAGTCAATAGTTAGAAGTACCAAAAGTATTTGACTCATTCCTAGTAGGGAGAGAGAGAACTCCTAAGAGATCCTAGTGGAGCATTATTTACTAACCAGTCATTATTCTACAATGTAAAACCCCCAAACTAGTAGCAATCCTTATTGCAGACAGCCTTTGGACACACCAGGTTCAATAAATTGATAAACTAAATGATTCAAGTTGTGACAACAACAACCTTGCCCATCATTTGGTGGAGGTGGTAAATTTGTGGTGGATTGAAATCTACGAAAGAGGAGAATATTTGAGAAGTTAATTGGTGGGGGAGGTTGGATAAGGGTGGGTTCAATCCCACAAAGGACAAGAGAAAAGGAAAGTGTCTTGGGTGGAGTAAGAAGGTACACGGTGGACTCAAATATACAAGAGGAGAAAATACTCATAAACAGAGTCATGGGAGGAGCTGACTATATTCCAACAAGATGCTAGAAGAGAAAAAAAAAAAAAAAGAGATGATTTCATGTACTTGACAATGCAATGGAGGTTTCTAGATGTTGTTTACAACCTGGAAGAATAATCTTATTACCTAACTCCATTTTGTGAGTTATACTCACAAAAATTTTCCTACCCTAAGTGTCTGATGATGTAGCATTTAGAGGTGTAGGACAATCTTGCATTTCCCAAAAAAAATTAAAATTTAAAATTTTCTATCAAGGTTAGGTGATTAAAAATAAATGCAAGCATATATAGGTCTCCACATACCTAAGAAAGTGCCCAAAATAACATAGGAGGTTGAAAATATTTAATATTTGTCGCCTATGTGTAAATGCAATTGTATGTTTCAATGAGGGACACCTTTTTCTATCATTTATAATGATAAAATCATAGATACACCCTTCGTGATGTGGGAATAGGGGAAGATTTGTGCACTCGTGTTTATTGAGTGGTTACAAAAAAATGGGGAAAAACACCTTTCTAGGTACCCACCTTGGAAAGTTGAAAAGACACCTTTTAGGAGCCCTCCTAGGAAAGTTGAAAGGTCATCTATTGGCTATTTGTTTATTTTATTAATAGCCACGTGTTGTTCATTAATAGAGGGAGTGAGATTTATAAGAGGCACAAGGATGCTATAAAAGATAGATTTGGGCTAGAGGTTATTCACTCAAAGTTCAATTCTTTTCTTCATAGATAAAGATGAGTGGTGAGGGTATAGAAGAACTGCTTGCAGCTTTATCTTGAAAAGTTGTAAAGCCTAAGTGACTAATATTTTGTAATTGAAGAATGTGTATTTTATTTTATTGAAATAGAAGAGCATATGTAACTTTTAATTTCATTGATAAATAGAAGACAAGATATTTATTACAATTTATTTTTGATTTATTATCTTTTTTGTTGTACGTATTAATGTTGAGCGGAGTAACCCTCACATGACATAGGAGATCATATATTTTAGGTATTTATGGGGAGTCCCCGTCATCAATTAATTTCATTACATCATGGGAATTATCCTCTATGTGATGGTATATAGTGTTGTGTTGGTATAATGGAATGGTGTGTACTGAGAGGGGAGGGGTGAATCAATACCCTTAAAACTTTTTGTCAATTAACCTTAATCCTTTAGCAATCAATTGCTTGCATTACTGACCGTGTCTGTTATTCTATCTTTGTGTATGTAATATCAAATCATAAATTCAATTTGCATGTAAACATTCATAGAAACATTCATGAAATGTAATGACACATGACACAAGATTTGGTAAAATAGAAAACCCCTGTTAGAAGGTAAAAACTACGGTGGGGATGAAACCCACAAAACTTCACTATCTGCAGAATGGAAGGGGTCGGTTAAGGCTTACAAGTTTGATCACTTCCGGTGATCTTACCCTGTTAGGAGTAACATGTGTAGATTATTTAAGGTATAATCTGTTAAGAGCTTTAGCGACACTGTTTAGTGTGCACTCGGTTAAGAGATTTACAAAAGGATTGTTAAATCCACCTTCTCAAAGGATTTCTTCTATTTGCTACACTTGTTAGAATGTAGTCAAAAATAATTATTGACTTGAGTATATGCAATCCTAAATTGTTGAGTACAGATCCATTAAAGTTTACAATATGATGTATCACCTATAGTGATTGATTAATACCTTTGTTCTGCTCGGTAGCCTTGAATCTGGTTCTTGATAACCGATTTCATCTTTTGTTGTCCTTATGCATAAAACTCTCAGTCTGATCCATAAATGTGCTCCTCGGCTACAATCATCATCACATCCTTTTGTTCTAATTGATTACACATCTATTTATATAATGAATTGACCTAAATAGGTTTCACACTTTTCAATGATAACTCTATGATCAAAGGTTTACAACTTGACCTTGATCGCCTAGTTTTCATGTTTACAATCAGTTAGACTGATTAAAACTATTACAATTGATTTACTTTTCCCTCAAGAAATGGTTTTAAATATATTCTTGAAAGCTAAATATAAAACTTAATTTTTTTATCTAACGCGTAATTCAGATCCACATTTATTGGAATAAAACTGTCTCTTGGTAGACTGGTGCTCGGTTTTCTCTGTAGTCTATCCTCGGTGATGTCTCTGTAGACATTTTTCTTCTCAGTTTTCTCTGTCGACTATCTGTCACTGTTCATTGTTAACTTGTCTATCGAGTTCCTTTGTGAACTGTGTCTTTCAGTTTACATTGTTAACTGCTATGTCAGGTTACTCTTTAGATTGTGTCGTCAGTTTACATTATAACATGTCATGTCAGTGAAGATTAGTTTCGGTGATCTTTGTAAGCTATTGTGTCGGGTTTCACTATAAACTATCTTTCAGTGATCATGTTACCGACGGTTCCAAAACTATTTCCTTTGTATACTAATGGCAAAACATGATCATCATGTTGGTTGACAAAGAATATCATCAAATGTGCAAGTTAGATAAAGTGGATAAAGAAGGTGAAAAATAAATATAGGTTTCCTTTCATTTGGTTTAGCTCAAAAAATTTACACCATGTTAATTTGAACTAGAATTGTTGAAAATTAATTCTTCAATAATAATAAATCCATTCTTCAATAATAATAAATTCATTCTCTAATATTTAAATAAGATAGAAGCATGCACAAATATTTACATATATTATTGTTAATCTTGAATGATCTAACTTAAAAAATGAAAATATATTATACATTCTTCAATAATAATAATAATTCATTCTTCAATAATAATAAATCCATTCTCTAATATTCAAATAAGATAGAAGCATGCACAAATATTTACATATATTATTGTTAATCTTGAATGATCTAACTTAAAAAATGAAAATATATTATACATTCATTTTAATTATATGTTGTATTAGGGTTCAAGTTAGATTGAATAAGAGTCGGGGTTAGGATAAGAATTCAGTCTGTTTGTTTGGTGGAATTAAATAATGTTGGAATTGTCAAATTCAAGTATTTGACAATTCAGGAAGTTTTAAATCCGAAAAACGGTTTTTGGAATATGGCTGGAACAGTTTGGTTTACCTGGAATTCATAGTGAGAAGATGCATTTTATGTGTTTGTTTCCATAATTCTGGAATTGGAATACCACCTCAATAAGTTTTTTTTTTTATTTTCTATTTTTTTAACAAGAATGAAATGTGATTTTTGTTATGTGATTTTTTTTACGTGATTTAAATGTGATTTTCCTTGACTATACCGTGTTAGAGAGAAAAATAAATTATTCCAAAAAAATATGATATTAATTTGCAAATAGTCATGACATGACCATAAATTTGTCCAATGTATCTATACGAAATCTTAAACAAGTTAACTCCTAGGTTAACTCATAAAAGAGACAAAGTTGAAATAAAATTTTAAAAAAAAATCAAAACAAAAATTAAAACCAATTTAAAAATAAATTAATAAATTAAAAAAGTACAAAATTAAAAATTAAAAAAATTAAAAGTAAAAAATTTGATTTACCCCCAATTCCCATTTAAGAGGAATTGGAATTCATTTTCCAATTCCACCTTTTTAGATGAAAGATTAAAATGTTGGTTTTGGGGGTAAATGAGAATTAACAAATCCCTATTCCATTTTCATGTTTTGAAAACAAACATAGAATATGTCAATTTTGGGTTTTGACAATGACAATTCCATCCCAGTTCCAGCAAACAAACGGGCCCTTAGGATTAGAGTAAGTGTTCAACTAGATTAAGGTTAGGTTTCAATTAGGAATAGGGTTCAATTAGTATCGGGGTTCAATTAGAGTTAGATGGTAAATATTTAAGTATTGTTAAATTATGTTTATAGTTCAAATATGTTTATGGTTAGGGATAGCATTTAATTAGGGTTATGGTTTAGGTTTGATTAGGGTTGGGGTTAAGATTAGGTTAGGGTTCAATTAGGAGAAAATTATTCAATTTAGGTTAGGGTAAGGGTTAAATTATGATTAGAGTTCAAATAATGTTAGCTTACGATTAAGTTACAATTAGGATTACATAAGGGATAATGTTATGGTTAGGATTGGGATCAAAGTAGGGTTAAAATTTAATTAGGATTAAGATTAGGATTTAATTAGGGTTAGACTTAAAGTCAAGGTTCAATTAGGGTCAGGGCTAGTGTAAAAAGTATAATTCTAAATAGCATTATAATTATAGTTAGAGTTAAAACTAAAACTAGGGTTAGGGTTAGAAATAGAATTAGAGATAGGGTTAGGATTACAGTTAAGTTATGTTTAAGGTTAGGGGTGGGGTTTAGTTAGAATTTAAGTCAAGGTTAGCATTCAATTTGGTTAGAGTTAGTTTATGGTGCAATTAGGGTTAGGTTTTATTAGAGTTATAGGAGAAATCTTTGAGATAGGGTTAATTTACGCTTGCAATTCACATATGGCTACGGTTAAGGTTAGCGTTCAATTAGGGTGAGGCTTCAAGTTTAATTATGGTTAGGATTAAGTTTGGGTTAGGGTACAATTAGGAAAAAAATAATTGAGGTAGGTTTAGGGTTGGGAATAAGTTTTGTTTTCAATTTTGGTTAGGGTTTAGTAAAGGTTTAAATATTAGGGTTTCATTAAATTTTATTTTAGGGTTAGGACTAGGGTTATAATTTGTTTAGGTTTATGATTAGTGTTCAATTTAGATTATACAAGAAATCATCAATTTACTTGGTTAAGATTAATTTGTGTCGAGAATCTAAATAAGGTTAGGTTCAATATTAGGTTAGGGTTAGGGTTAAAATAAGGTAAAGGTTATGGTTAAGTTTTGGGTTAACTTAGGGTAATAATTTAATTAGGATTGGGATTAGGCATTATACCATCCTAAATTGTAAGCACCTCATTAGTGTACCACTTACAGATTGTTTTGCACCCACTTTATTATGTTTTCTATAACAGGACCTCATATGACACTTAATAGACACCTAAATTCACATATGGGTCTTGTTTCATTTCAATCTTGCTCAAAATCAAGGTGAGCCCTTATTTATAAGTGTTCTCCTCTATTTTTCCTCCAATCCAATAATTCATTTCATCACCTAGGCACTATATCACTATTTGTGGCCTTTGTGCTCTATCCTGACCTCGAAACTGGTTGTACTTAATAATCATGCATCTACCATGTCCTCTTGACACCCAATCTAAATTTTGGCCCTTTTTCCTAGGTACATAACATTTCAAAAATTATGTACCTAGGAACATAACATTTCAAATGTTATGTTCCTGCCTAAAGTGACCCATAATTGAACTGGAACTTTGTGTCAGGATTTTGGTGGGAAATTGTAGGAAATAGGGCAATGAACAACTGAGAGGGGGGTGAATCAGTTGTTCCAAAAATTTTAAAACTTTAAACCCTTATGCCTGATCTAAGAAAAATAAGCATGGATGGAAATATCATAAACACATCCATAATACATTCACACATAGATTTTTATCGTGGAATTCCTATTATGGGAAAAACCATGGTGGGGTTGTGTTGGTAATTTTTCTTGCAAAATAAAATACAACATTAATGCTTAACTCTATGCAACCCAATTCCTGATTATATCAAGTAAAAGACCAATTAACAAGGATAAAATCCTCCTCCACTTCGAGCTCCACAAACTCAGGCAAGTGTACCTCAATTGATTTACTATTTCTCAGCAAATCATACAATGGATAGGTGTCTTAAACACATATATTCAATATTTATACATGAAAAATGTAAAGTAAATATTTATGATTTTAAAAGGTTGACAGGCAACCCTAACCCTGACCAATGCTAAATCCTAGGGTACAGAGTCAATATGAATGCATTTCAACAATATCAGACTAGTAAAACTGATTGAAATCCAAGAAAGAACAAGATTCCTTACAACTTGCTTTCTACAGCTTAATCCTCAACTCATCAAATTATCATACAATTATTAAAATCCCTAAAAATTGCCCTTAGGAATTATATTCCCCTTAGAAATAACCTAAAAACATATTCCAAAATTTGACTTACAAATTTATGAATTCAAAATGTCTTGCAAACCAAACTCATAAGAATTCAAACATGCACATGAAGACAATTAAAGATCAAGAAGGGATTCCAAATAAATTATCATTTATCAAGATAGCTTCAATACATTCAGTACCATCTCATAATACCCTAACTCAAAAACAAAAATTCCAGACTAGAACTTGCAATTTTGTCTTGATTGATCAAAGAATGACCGACCCTTTTAAAATACTTGCTCTTACTATTTATACCTCTATAAATCTTGGAATCCTGTTATGAATCAAGATGCAACAAGATTTGGATTGCTAGGCAAAGACAAAAATTGACACATCACAAAAGACAAAATATAATCAAACCAAGAGTCAAGCTGTTATAAGACAAATCTGACTGTACATGACCTCCTACTATTGTAGCCCACTGTCTTGACAACATACCATAATGGGGTTGGGTATCCATAACAACCACGTCCATTTGTAGGTTTCTTCAGGAAAAATAACAATCTTAACCTCAACTCCCTTCATATTTCCCACTACAGGGACCTCTTTGTTGTCCATGACGTAACATCCCCCATAAAAAGTATCTACATTCCTCCCCAAATCTTTCATCACTCCATATGGCATGACATTTGCAGCTGCACCTAAATCAATCATACAATTTTTTACAAGTTTATTATTTATTAGCAAGGTGACATAGAAAGGATCTACTTGAGAGGGTTCTTGGGTAATCATATTACCCACATACAAAATAGGAGTCTCTAGCTCAAAAAATATATCCTTCCTCTTACTCTCCTTCTTATTTTGAATAGGGACATCATCTATCCCTTTAAACAATGACATCACAACTTCTCTATGTTCCTTTATTTTTAACATTTCCATTAGGGGAACTAAACCTTCATCTACATAAGAGCATGCCTCATATCAAATGTAGGAAATTCAGACAATGTGTCATGTGTGCTCTTTCCCTTGTTTCCCTTGTCATTCACCAAAACTTTCTTGTCTAATTTTACTTCCTTCTTCTCTATTTTAGTAGATGAAGATTCTCCTTGTTTGGTAGCTTCTTTCTCCTTTTTATCCTTGGCTAAAGGTTTAACAACAACCTCTAGGGCATCTTCCTTGATAAATAAAGAAGCAAGCTTTCCTTGACCAGGCTCCACCTTTCTATTTCTCAAGTTGTAAGTACTTATAGCTTGATTAATTGATTTTATAGTCAAGGATTTTCTTCATCTCTAGGCAATCTAAAATGAGGATGTTCTTTATCATCATTCACAGTATTGATAGTATTTTGTAACATAGTATCAGCTTCATCATCTAAGTCAGAAAAAAATTGTTGTTGGTAATCTTGGTATTGTCCTCTCCTACTATTTACATCCTCAATAGGTTCATCATCTCCAGAAGACCATGCATTTGGCCTTCTCACAGTGAACATATTCATAGTAGAGTCTTCTTGTTCAGGACTCATCTATTCATAGCTATCCTCCATTTTCTCAGCTAGAGCTTGTGCCAAAACACATTGAAAATAAGAGTGAGTCATATTGCAAGCACCACACCAAGGGGTATTTTATACATTATTTTTAGTATTCATCTTCAAAGGATCAGGGTTTTCTTTGGTCTTCTGGTTTTCTTGATTATTTAGGACAGGCTTGCCATCTTTCCAAACTATCTTGTATGGCATGTCCCTCAAATTTGGATATCTATCATATCTCTAATATTGGCATTTGTTATCATGAGAACCTTTATCATTTTTATCCATTTTAGCAGTAAGGTCTTTTACTGCACTTATCAATTTATCCACCTTATCCTCCTCCTTGGCAGGTTTACTTGTCTGTCCTCTAGTATCTTTCCACAATTTTCCATCCTCTCTCTTTCCCATTTTCCCTGAGGCTCATCTATTGCTTTCAATGTCTATAGTTATTTTATAAGCATCACGTAGATTATGTGGATTCTTATCCCTTAGAAAGTAAGACATATTTCCATCTACAGCATTGAAGTATGTAGTTAAACACACTTCTTCATCTAGCCTCAACACCTGGAATAACTTGTTCATGGCTTTCTGAAATCTACTATTGAAATCTGTCATACTTTCATTTGGGAAATTCTTAATATTATTGAACTCATTCAACATGTAACCTAAATTAACAAGTTTAAGATATTTCTCCCTAAAATATCTGACAAAATCTTCCCAAGATGCTACACTATCTTCAGGCAAATTTCTATAACAATCCCTAGCATCTTCAGTCATAGATTGAACAAAACGTTTCATAATAATATCTTCATGTTCAATTTCAAAATAATTCATCTTGTTGGAAAAAGCCTTAAGGTTTTCTTCACAAGTTATAACATTATTACTAGTAAACTCAGGGATTTTATCTCTTACCACATTCGGGATAACATTTGGATGACCAGGGATGCCATAAAAAACAAAGGATAGTATCTATCCAGATGGACAGGTCTTTTCTAAAATTTTCCAAGAACATTGGTCCCACTTGTCCCCACTACGTGTCCTTGCTTTGTTGCATTCCTTGATATGCTAGCAACAGATTGACCTTCAGTAACTGGAACTGGACCAAAATATTGTACATTTTTTATTGGAATTGTAGTTTGTACATTTTGTACTGGACCAACATCTTGGTTGTTCTTACCAGGTCCAGTTGCTTGGCCCTTTGATGTTGGTCCAGCTGCTACTTGAGTGGCCCTTGTTGTTGCAATATTATTTGCAGCAACATTTAAGAAGTATATCTTCCTCTTCATCTCAACAGCTCCAGCTTCCATCTCAGCCTTCTCCAACTGCTTATCCATCTTTTCTTTAACCCTTCTGGCCTCCTCTAACTCTAGATCCAGTTGTGACATCTCACTAGGAGGAGCTTCCTTTTTCTTTGGTTCTTCTATGTGAATACCAGATGCCTTTTCCTTTCCCTTTTCTTGAATAAACTTTTTAGACTTATTGGGCATATCATAAGCACATTATTGTACTCTGGTATTCTCTTCTATTTCCCAATCATGTAGTTGCCTTATGGCAGGGCCTTCTCTGGCAAATTCATCCTTCTTCTTATGGGATTCACCTTGTGGTACTTTCTCTCTCAAGGTGTTCATATCCCCAAAGATTTATCTGTTCAAAACTTTTTAATCCTCATTCAAGGCCTTTTTATCTACCTCATGTTGTACATTGAATCTCAATAGTCTTTCTCTTTCAAACAACATCTCACGTACTTCTAGTGCTCTTTCTTCACACATTTTGTACACAGCTAACCTTCCTCCCTTATCTTGTCTTGTCAGGACCAACAAATCTTCTCTGAGTGCCTCAGGATCATATTGTGTTGAGTCAGAGCTTTCTAGATCATCCAAGTCAATCAAATTTGGATCTTCTTGGTTCCCTGCTAGAAAGATAATTTGATCCATAGAATTGGAAGATAATTCATTTGGTATAGTATAACTTGCATAATCATGATTCCTCACTCTATTTGCAACAGGCTTGTTATATTGGTTTTGGTTAATACTTTTAGCCTGAGAAATGTCTTCAGGAGGGCCAAACATATTTTTTAACCAAGGTTGGCTTTCTGATTCAGAACTTACAAGAGATGAAGAAGATTTTTTAGGAAATGGGGTCGGATTACCATTTCTAGGAACCCATGAATGATTAAAACTTGACTCAGCTTTACTAGACCCTTCTCTGCTGGGTTTTATAGGTAGCTCACCTTCTATGACAACCTTGAGATGTTTCTTTACATAAGTTCTAGCATTCTTGTGTGGGTTCAACTTGAAGAAAACAACAAGAAAAACCTCTTGGTCAAAATGACACTGGTAGAACAAACATAGAGTTAACAAAGTTGCCACCCGAACAAGTTTGGGACAAAATATTATGATTAGTCTGGGATGCTATGCAGCAATATTCTTTTCATTTAGACTCCCTAGTAGAGTCACCATTTTTTTGGTACTTTTTCTTGTAGAATCAAATACGACACTAATGCTTAACTCTATGCAACCCAATTCCTGATTCTATCAATTAAAAGACCAATTAAAGAGGATCAAATCCTCCTCCACTTCGAGGTCCAAAAACTTAGGCGGGTGTACCTCAATTTATTTACTATTTCTCAGTAAATCATACAATGGATAGGTGTCTTAAACACATATATTCAATATTTATACATGGAAACTATAAAGTAAAGATTTATGATTTTAAAAGGTTGACAGACAAGCCTAACCCTAACTAGTGCTAAATCCTAGGGTACAAAGTCAATATGAATACATTTCAAAAATATCAGACTAGTAAAACTTATTGAGATCCAAGAAAGAAAAAGATGCCTTATAGCTTGCTTTCTACAGCTTAATCCTCAACTCGTCAAATTATCATACAATTATTAAAATCCCTAAAACTTGCCCTTAGGAATTATATTCCCCTTAGAAATAATCTAAAAATAGATTCTAAAATTTTCCTTACAAATTTATGAATTTGAAATGCCTTGCAATCCAAACTCATAAGAATTCAAACATGCACATGAAGACAATTAAAGATCAAGAAGGGATTCCAAATAAATTTTCATTTATCAAGATAGCTTCAATACATTCAGTACCTTCTCAGAATACTGTAACTCAGAAAAAAAAGTCTAGACTAGAACTTGCAATTTTGTCTTGATTGATCAAAGAATGACCGACCCTTTTACAATACTTGCTCTTATTATTTAAACCTCTATCAATCTTGGAATCCTATTATGAATCAAGATGCAACAAGCTTTGGATTTCTAGGCAAAGACAAAATGTGACACATCACAAAAGAAAAAATACAATCAAACCAAGAGTCAAGTTGTTACAATATTTTTAAGAACAAACTCATTGGTTTGTAAGGCCCTTTGCAAAAACTCTAAAATTGTTATGCCTTTACCGCGGGAATCTTTATCTTCATCATTTGGCGCACAAAAACTTTAGTAACCGCTGCTCACTTCCAATTGTTGGAGAACTGCCCATTGTTGTAGGAATGATGAGGTATTCCTTTGTCTTTACTTATCTGTAGGATATTTTTCCTTCCATGTGGAAAATACTTCATCATTAGGCCAAAGGAAGTAGCAATTTCATTTTTCTTGTTATTTAATTGATCAAACTCTGATTTGATTTTCTCAACTTCCTTTCTCCAAAACTCAAAATATGATTTGGCATTTTCTATTTTTTTCCACAGTTTGGACAAATAAAATGGTACTTTCTAGATTGATGATGTTGTTCATTATCCTTGACAACTCATCACCCATTTCTCTCATCCAGCTGGCTTCACTCTTCAACTTACCACCTTTTCTGAAGATGCGGGAACATCTCAAAATAGACTGTAGAATATTCCCTTTTTAATACTTTTGCTTTCCTTTTGATGATAGTTCTTCTTATTTCAAAATCCATCAAATATTTGATAAACTTGTAAGTGGCCTTTATTTCAACATCAACATTTTCTTCCCTTTTGGGTAAATAATAAAATAATTTCAAATCAATCCTCCTTCCTATCCACTTTTGCAAAATTGGCTCCAAAGTAGCCTTTTCCTCTTCAAAACAATTTAGAATTATCATAATATTTTCCCCATCTAAATAGATAGCAACATGCTCTATACACTTAGAAAATTGCATAATTGTATCTCTCACCTTTTCTTCATACCTTTGTTGCATGATTGTGCACTATGAAACTGTGAACTTTCTTCTTCCCAAATTTCTTTTACCTCTTTCAATCTCTTTCTCCCTGCCACCAAATTTTCCTTTTCATAGTTGAGCTCTACTTCTAGAATGGAGCTAGATGGAATAACAGAAGCAGGAAATTCAATTATGGGACTAGAAGATAATGGCTAGGTAGGATCAAGAGAAATTACCCCTTGAGGATTTGCTTGAACTTCTTGCCGGCCACTTAACCGTGCAATAATTTTATCATTTTCAAAGATCACCTTCTTTTGTTGATTGTAAGCCTGAAGGACTATTTCTAATTTTATCTTGATATTATTCCTTTCCTTGGCCTCCTTTTTGTCCACTTGAAAAATTAACTTGGCAGTCCCTAATTCCATACCAGATGCTTCGACCCCTAAAGTCTCTCCAACTCTCTTTATTACCAAACTACCTGAATTATCAGTTGGGATAACCTCATTTCTTCTCCTATTTTCTTCTCTTTTTAAAGACCACATGACCAATGCAACATAATCTTTACTTAACACAAATACTTTGATATCTTTCTCAGCTACCTCTTGGGTTTCATGTACAGTGTTTGTTTTTTTTTTGACCACATCAAAATAATGGCATCAGCTATGTCCCACTCTGGCAGAATAAGAACACCTATTTTTCTAACAAATTCTCTTCCCTCCTCAAGGGTGATCTTTTCAAATTATTCTAGCATGTTATGCTTTACCTCAGCTTCAATATCATTTACATCCCTATCAGGTTGTTCTTCTTGTTTCTTCTGGCATACTTCCTTGAATTTGTCAATGTGGCTCCTCCATAGGAATTGTATGAATGCTCTGGCCTTTACAAAAATGTCATTAGCCATGAACTCATCACTTTCTTGCTTGGTTAAAGGATCCAACTCCTTAACAACAAAATCTGCAATAGTCAAGTCCATCTCAACCTACTTAGGTGCCTCTGGCATTCCTTCTTCTATTTATTTATGAGTGACATAAATTTGACCTACACTTCTCATTTGTAGAAATTTCTCTACTACTCCTTTCTCAGCAATGTGTAGGTGTGATTGGGAAGGTGAATACACATTCTCAACTTGTGGTGTATCTTCTTTTTTCCTTTGCCTGTTTGGAGAAGGTTGAATATCAGAACCAATATCAATGGGTCTTTTCCCTTTTGCAATAGAAATCTTTTACACTTGCTTGGAGGAAGAAGGTGCATCTTGTGATTTATGGCCCCTCTGGGATGCATCTCCCCTGGGAATCACCACACTATAACCTTATTTTTGGTGAAAACAATATTTACCAGGTGGAAAAAGTCTGGCAAAGGTTGGCTTACTCAAAACATCCTTGGCTTTGTCTAGTTCTTCCTGCATTAATGCATCCTTCTTCTGATTCAAGGTTTGTATAATGTCTTCAAACGTTGTCAACAAAGAATCAATTTTTTTCTCCATAGGCTCAAAAACCTTCAATGGATCATAATCCTTGTCAAAACATTACACAAACTCAAGGGTTTTCTTGTAGACTAGCCATTTTTTCCTTTTTGATTTCCTCTCCTGCAGCTTGAACTCATTTCTAATAACATCTTCAGGAAAATAGAATTGGTCATCCCTCACTACACACCTTGTTTTCTTTCTGAACATATCACTTAAGAACCCCTCAGGGTCAGCACATCTGGCCACTGATGTTTCCATTTTGTAAGGCTCCCAAAAATTATTCATGTGTACACATATTCCTTTAGTGATAAAAAACTGATGGGAAATAGCGATGGTAGGAAAAATGGAACCCCTGCCCTTACCAGTCAAACCCATATCTTGTAGATTTTCAATCTGTCTGATTATCTCAGCAATGCCAACCTTTAAAGGGACTTGATAAGGGATTATATATGGAGTACCTTTGAAACAATATACTCTGAATATAGTTGACACATGATATAAATGATATCCCCCCAATTGTGCACTATTTTGATGTCATTGGCATATTGTTTAGGTCTTAGGAAAGACAACAAAACTTTTGAAATCCTAGGGTTTTTTAGAAATAACAAGGCTCTGAGCCTGGAAGAAAAACATCTATCAAAGATCACAAAGCTGGCATCCTCTCTATCCCAAGTCATAATTTGGGCTCCATAACTACACCGACATTTCTTCTCCATCCTTGCCCTTCATGAGATCCATCTCCTTTTCAAAATAACTTGCACCTTTGTATAAAAACATGTGCATCAATAGAGAATACCATCCAAATGGCTTATCAACCTTTGCTTTCTGAATACCTATTAAACTATTATAGATCAACTTAGCCAAATAAGGTGCAAATTCAAAGATAACAGCCATATGGGGATGGAGAATTCAAAACATCATGAACATGTAGTGTTGGAAAGTGACAATGCAAGCAATTTTTATTTTGTCATTGTTGTCAAACCTTTATTGGTGAGACTATTATTATCTGTTTGAGTACCATATCTATTGTTGATGAAGAAGATTTAACAAGAAGACCAAGTGAATGGTTGAGTTAAGGCAATTCAAAGGGTACTTGATCAGTTGGCACTCTGGCAAAGTAATTTGTTGTTTATCTTTCAAAGATAGTTTTTCTGGTTGTTCTGTGTCGAGCAAGTTTGGCTTGTGCCGAGAAAATTTTCTTATGCCGAGTAAAGTTGCTTGTGACGAGAAAAAATTTGCTCAATGTCGAGCACCATTGAAATTTCTGAGTGAAAATAGTTATGTTGGCCGACTTACAGTAATTGGATTAATGATGAGATTTGAGATCTCTGGCTGACTTAGTTGATTTTATTGGGATATGTAATGTTAATTAAAGATTGATCCATGTCATTTAATGTATGGGTAACC
>MU225941.1:2213682-2252026 GCA_018584345.1 Thuja plicata
AAATCCTCTAACAAGGTGACATTCAGATTGGAATGTTCTAAGTCCTCTAACAAGGCCACTCCTGATAGGGTGATTAAATCCTTTAACTAGGTCACACCTAGCAGTGTGTTATTGTAACCTTTAACAGCGTTGGCTCCTCACAGGGCATCACTTCAGAAGAGTGAAAACTTGGTAGCATGTTACTGGTGGTTTTTCCCATATTGGTTTTCCACGTTAAATACTTGTGTTAACTTGTGTGAATGCTTATGGTTTGCTTTACTGTTATGTTACTACAAGCTAATTTTAATTAACAGTAAACTGCATGATTAAAGTTGTTGATTTATGCTACTGCTGCCGAGTAGATTTGAAGTACAGAAAGTCTTATTTGCTACATCTAGACCTGAGGATAACTGATTCACCCCTCCCCTCTCAGTTATTCTAAATTCATTCTAACATGTAGTGTATAGGCTTCTCTGATTTCACATCATCTCCAAATATTTGACTCAAGGCATAATACATGTCCTTTACCCTCATGTTGAAATAATCTAGCTTAAATGGTTTAGGGGTTTCTAGACCTACCATAGTCAATCCTCCAACCTTGTCAAAGAATTATTTTATAGGTCCACTCCTGAGATAATTCCTCTAAGCCTTATATATCTCATTGAAAGTGTCAAAATTGATCTCATCGAGCTGCAAAGACGGGTCACTTAATTGGAACACTTCCCAGATCTCATCGATTGTGATGCTTATCAAGGTATTAGAATCCACATCTCTTGCAATTATAATCATTAGGTCATAGTTCTATGTTATCTGGAATAGGATATCATAATCCATGAAGACAACTGGGACCACCAACTTCCCTACATCAAACTACCATATATTGTTGCTAGGAGAAAAAGCATTCCTTTAACTAAAACCTACTCTGAACAAAGCTAGACTAGTCATGCTAACATCTACATCTCTCGTCCAGTTACCCCTATCATGCAGGTTGTTAGAGATTTTTATTGCAAGAACTTAAAATAGTGTGAATATTTTCTCTTTATATTTCCAATTTAACTCTATGCAAGAGAAAGCCTAATTGTTGAGGACTAATTACTCCTTTGACTTTGAGATATTCCATAGGCTCAAGCGGGTGTACCTTCAAATGATTAATGTCTTGCAGTATCTATTATAGTGGATTAGACTTCTTACTAGATTGTTAATTTCCTTTTACTGTATCAACAAATAAAAAACTATTCCAATGACTATAATTAATCTAATACAGAGCTTCACAAGCCAAACCATTATCTTAACAATAGAAAACAGTAATGTGATAAGGATTCTCATCCTTCTTCCTTTTGTAGTTCTATGAACTTAGGAGGGTTAACCTAGTGATTCTCTCTTGAAGGAATCAACAAACTGAATTGTATTCTCTGATACAATTACTTAATCTTATATGTATTTATGACTGTAATGTAAATGATTGATTGTTTTTTTAATATTGGATGATGATTAACTAATTTTCCAAACCCTAACCAGTGCCTAATCCTTGGGCAAAGAGTCAATATCAAATGTAAATCCATAACAATTGATTAATGTAAATACATGCAATTTGAGTAGGATGCCTTACAAACTACCTTTCACTCCAATACCCCTATTATCAGATCCTAATACTAAGGCTTAGCTCTTTGGGATCACCTGTAAGACTTATTCTTTCCTTGAAAGAACTCACAAGCAACTGCACAATCACCTTGTAATTGGTATATCTAAATTGCCTTACAATTTAAACATACAAGAGCTAGAACAAAAATATAAAGAGACAAACACAAGATATAGGACAAAAATTGTAATGTATTTTATTAATATGATTACTGCTTCAAATACATTCAAAAGACAATATGCACAAAACTCAGACAAAATTAAGTAGTCTCGCTTGCAATTATATTTCACTTCTCATCTCTTTCTCTTACAAAATGATACAAATGCTCTATATATAGTCTAAACCATCTTGGAATCCTTCAAAATTAAGGATGCAACAAGCTTCAGATGGTTTAAGACCTAACCCTAAAAACCTAGAAGAAGAAAAAATACAAGAAGACACCAAGCGGTGGAAGGACAAAATAGGAATACAACTAAATTAAATCTTTGAAATCTTCTGCTAGCTGGCACCTTTATCTGAATATGTTTTGGATAGCCTCCAATAGTTGTTGCGATATTAAGTGACCGCCATTACAGGATAACATACACTTATCTTTCATATGACTGACCTCCTTGTGCTCAAAGATCAGGTGTCAGGTGTCCTTCTACTCTTCATCTATGATGTCAAGGTCAGTTGTGGCAGGCTTCTTTTTCTTGGGCTTTGTCATAACATCCCATGCTGCTACATCTTCCTCTGTAGACCAATTAAAGCTTTGAATTCTTTCAAGTTGTGCTTTCTTCCTCTCCCATCTAACATTTGTTATAAATTTATTAAAATCTATCTCGGCCTTAAATGCCTCATCCAAGGTTTTATTAAACCTCTCCAAATCTAATTCCTTTGTGTCAGACATAAATGCCTCTTTATTAGGAAATAATGAATCGAATTCATTCCTCCATACTTCCACTGCTTTAATCTGATTGTCCTCTATTCTGATTGAAGGAATAAATTTATTAAAATCAGACCCAAACATATTTATCCTAGTCTCTATCTGATTTTCCTTTCCTTTGAAAAAGGACAAGGTCACCCCAATCTAATCTATTTCATCTCCAACTTGAGTGAAAATCTTTGGAAAATTTTCCCATAATGGCTGCAAGGATGCTAACCTTTCAAACAAATTAGTCCTGACTGACCAAGTCCCAAAGTAGGGGTTCAAAATAGATACAAAACTAGTTACCTCTAGTTGTAGGCCATGCAACTTATTATATGCTCCATGCACTAAATCAGCCTTGTCCTTTAAAATATTAATTCTATGTTGTAAAATATTCAGAAAGGCTTCTAAAGCCACACTATTCTTTTCTGCATTCTTTTGCTCTATTTCCTTTTGTGCATCCCATGTATGCTTTGTCTACATAAGTGCATCTCTGCTTGTTTAGGTTCAACATGAACCACCTCTGGGATCTCTTGTAGCTTTTGGTTCAGATCTGCAATTATTTTCTCCATGGCACTAATATTTATTAATCCCATCTCTCTATCCTTTGCTATGAGGCTTGTTTCATCAAATAGCATATGGTACCTGTTGGACATTTGAACTGCCTTTGCTTCATTCAAATGAGAAAAGTGGGTTAAGGCCTGAGAAATCTCTAGGTCTCCTATGTTGTGAACAGACCAAATTATCTTATCTCCCTCCATCTTCTCTTGGACATTGATCAATGATGCCTTTTGACTCTTGGGGGCTAGAGCCCACATAGCCAAGGTTTGAGATTTTGCATCATAACCACGTCCTTTGATCATCTCCCCTACTTGTGTCTCTGTTGAGATCTTGATATCTGGTTGCCTTCTGATTTGATCTATAATGAAGGCTGAAGCCAAATCCTATCCCTCTACTAAGAGCATGCCACTTGATTTCACTAGTTGCCTGGCCTCATCAGGGGTCAAATTTTTAGACTCTGGGTCATATTCCTAGAGATCTTATAATGCTTCACTTTTTATGGCTTCTCCTCCATCCAATTTCAATTGTGCCCCTACTTGGTGTTGTTTGGCCCATATTAGGAAGTCCTTGAATTCCTTGGATTTTATGAATTCATCATCCTTTAAGAAATCCTCTTGTTGTAACTCCCTTTCATCCTAGCATAATATGAGAGGCATCTCAAAATTGTCATCAGTGTCTTCCCTTTTCTTTTTACCTTCTCTTATGACCTTTCTTAATTGGTGGTCATAGGCACTTGTCCATGTGAATAGGGCACTTACTTTGTCCTTTTTCTTCTTTTGTTTCTTGACAATAGAAGGCTCCGCTGCTTCCACCCTTTGCTTTTTATGAGGAGGTTCAACTACTACCTCAGCCTCATGTCCTTGTGTCAAGTCAATTATGTTCTCCTCATTATGAGGTGGTTGATCCTGAGGTGGTGGGCTGTGTATAGAGTAACTGCTGCTATATTTTGATGATGACTACTTATTTGGACCTTTTTCCTTGTCCTCAATTTGCTCTTCAAGTTGATTTCACAGAGTTTCATAAGACTCAATCATCTTCTCTAATCTTTGTAAATAAGGCATTCATGGGAAATAACCCCCAAATGGGATCCCTTTCCTTTTGAGATGTTGCTCCAAATCCATCAAGTCTTGATACTTTGTTGACCTAACTGAAATTTAATCCTCTTCAAGGATGTTTATGATCAGGTCCTCTTCTTCACATGGTTGATATTCCTTTGTAATTGGAATGGTGGGTGTCCAAAGTTTTTTAGCACTTTTAATAAACCCCTCTATATCAATATGTCTGTACAGGGCAACATTCATCCTGTAATGTCTCAACCATCCATTTACAGCATCATAAGCCATCTTCCCTATTGTGAAATCAGAGGCAATAAACTGCCTTGGAGTGAAAGTTCCTTTCTTATGTGGAGCCAAATGCTCTCTATCTGTCAACATGAGATGCCATAGGAACTCCATGATAGTGATTCTGGGTGGCACTCTGTAAGGAAAAATGTGTGGTGGTTGAGAGCAACCATATACTCTTATTAGAGTGAAATTTTAGCGATAATAGAAATCACCCTAGTTGTGATCTCCATTCCATTTATCAACAAACTTGCAAGGTCTTAACAGTTGTAACACTTTGACTGGAAGCCTAGTCATGTTGACTCCCAATTTTCTCAATAAGGGGTATACTATCCAGTTCTCAAATGCACATAACTCATTCTCTCTAGATGTGTAGTTTCATACCCTTAACCAAAGTTGTACAGGGTTGGACTGACCATGATAAAATCTTTTGAACTACAGATTGCGTTGATCCATCTATTAAAATTGTAAAACATAATCAGGTGCATGAGCAATGAATTTTACAGGAATTTAGGGCTTCCTACCTTGCTTTGGATATCAACAAATCCCTAGTGCATTTTATCAATTACATACTGAATATAATCATAGTCAGTACTAACATAGGGAATTTGCAAATCTAGAATTATCATCAGCATGTCTGATTATACTCTCTCTCTCTCTTCCACTATCCACACCTAAGACTTTGCATAGGGCATATGAAATGTATTTCATGTAGAATTATAGGTCTTTGTAAAACTATGGTGCATTATCACTAGGAATAGGGGAAATATAATTTCGGGTTCCCTTTGGCACATGGGCCTAAATCAATTTAGCTACAATACCAGCCTCCTTAGTATATCTAGCAGCTAGGTCTTTCAAATTGATTTCAGTTGAGCAGGGGTTGTATATATTAAAATCTTTCATAAATGATGCCCTATCAAGGGTTACTAGAATAGCTCCATCATCTTTCTTGATGGTCTTTGAAATAGTGTCATACCTACTGGATAGTTCTAATAACAAATCAACATCTACAAACACATCAGGAACTACTAGTTTTGCTAATCCACACGTCTAAGGGTTTGATATAGGCATAGGACCATCACTATTCTTATGGAAATAGATAAAAAAATGATAAAATGAATAGTATGGTGTCTTAACATCCCTAATATAAGCATAATTGTCACCAAGGTACTCATCATTTACCATTTTTCCCTAATTGAAGCCTAGAAGAAGTTGTATGAACTCCTCTAAGTAATTCCTTTTTCCTTTGAGATCATCATCATCTCCACTCTTCCCACTAGTAGAGGCAACACTCACTTCTCTGCTCATGTTGTCTAGTCTGGATTGCAACTGATCAAATATTCCTTCTTTACTCTGTATGTCTATATAGCTCTTTTCTCTTGAAAACTCTTATCACTTATGCAAATATTGCTCTGAAAACTGAAGCTCTTGGTGAAATGAAATGAACAATGGTAAATCCTACTTATTCAGAGAAATAAATGCACAAACCTTGCTTCAAAATCATGGATTTTCAATTCAGTCACTTCTGTCATTACTTCTGCATGTTGTGATATCAATTTTCCATTCTAGCTGTGGCATTTGAAACTGACAAGTGACTAATTTTGAATGATTTCTTTTCAATTAAAACCTTATTATATTTGAAATTAGATCAAGATCTGATATGATTGGCTCATTTATCATAGCTCATCAACTCTTTAAACATGTTGTCATAATATCTGCATTTTGATTGGCTGACAACTGTACAACATGGCACGGGAGAAAACCTTATATCTTACCTCACTCTTACTTTGGTTCCCTTTAGCAACTACACAACTGTACAATCTCTTTGTCATGGAGAATTACCTTTAACTCTAGTTCTTTTATGATACTTAACGATCACCACACGATCCTCATCTTGATCAATGATCTTCTCTTAATCGTTGATTGAAATATCTTAACTCACATTCCTATCGAGACTCTGTGACTAAGGATTTTAAATAACTCTTATTTAAACCTCTAGTTCCTTTTAGAGACTATGCAATTGTGCAAAATCAAATTCTCTTTAGGATTTCATTAAATCTGAGTTTCTTTTGAGATTACGTGACCATCGCTAGATATTCCTTCAATCGAACAATCCACATGTAATCTTGTTTTCCTTTTGTACTTTCTCTTTTTTAACCAAGACTTCGCGACTACCCTTAGATCCACCTTTGATCCAATGGTTAATGTGTAATCTTGTTAGCTTTTCTCTTAACTGTAGTTTACTCTGAGACTTCGCGACTTACTATCTCCAAGTCGCAGAAAGAATTTATTAACCTTTGGTTTGCTTTGAGACTTCATGACTAACTCAGATCTTGTTGTCGCTTTAAGAAATCATTGACTTGGGGTTTCTTTTGAGATTGAATGCCATCCATTAGATCTTGATTTAATCTAATGGTAGTCACGATACCTCTTAATCTTTTATCAATCTGAAACTTCATCTTGTGACTTCACACTGGCCATAGGATCTATCTTACATCTGACGGTAATCTCCAAGATTTTAACTTAACCCTTGCTTTCAAAAGAGATCACGCGACTGAAGGCTTTTAACTTATCTCTTAACCTCATTTTATTTGTGAGACGCCGCAACTATGTGAATTTTAAGTCGCTAATAGATTCCTTAACTCAAGAGTTTACTTCGAGACTTCACGACCACCGTAATATTATCTTTCAGATCAATGGCTATCACTTAATCTCATATCTTTTAACTTAACTCAGACTTCTCTTCATGATTATGTGACTGTATGAAACTTCAAACCATCTTTAACTTAGCTTCTGACTCTGATCAGCTTTCGAGACTGCACAACTGAGTGATCTCGAAGTCGCCAAAGGATTTTTCTAACTCTAGGTTTTCAAAGAGAATTTATGCACACCACAGGATCATGATCTTTATCAATGGCCCACGTGAAATCTTGTTAGCACTGGAAGCATATTCTTTTCTTATGGAGATAACACGACTAAAGCATTTTGCTAAGTCTTGAAGAGAAATGGAATATTCTTAGGTTATAAAGAGACATCATGACTTACATGTAAAGCATGAAATAAACATATGACTTAAGTGACTTGGCTTTCTCTAAAAACATAACTGTGAAATAGAAAGCATTTTGAAGAACTAGGGTTTTTCCTTGGATATGCATGAAAAATTTACCTACGACTCAGGGTTTTACACTCTTTTCTGATTTTTAAACTTGAAGACCATTATATTGCAGAGGGATTTTAACAACAATGGATATAATTTCAACAATTTATGCAGGAAACTAACTAATAACTCAAAACTTTTACTGGCAAGCTTCAAAACTAGAAATACAACCAACACAGGCCTTCACATATCTTCAACCTACGGTTTGTTAGCACTGATTCCTTTATATTAGAGAAATCATTAGTAGACTTGTTTAACTGCTCCATAAAATCATCACAGACGGCTCTCTCCTGATAATCTACCTTCCCTTTGAATTCGTGACGCGGTGCCATTTTACAAAACTAGGGTATTGTAATAGGAAGAAAATGCTTGTAAAAAAATCCCTAATATATTCAAGCTCTTACTAAACTAGCACTAAGGATCACAAAGTGTATTAAGAACTAGATAGGATGACTTACTTTCTTTTTAGAAGAAACCAGAAATTCACTGCAATTAAAACTCCACCTAGTCGCTCTACAAATTTTTAATGTCTAAAAACAAGAATGAAGCACTTATGGTAAGAATTAGCCAACAAATAGCATTAACTCTCGACAAGATGGTCACACACTTTGCAATTACTCCTTTGTGTTTTTTAAAAAAACACGCAACCTCAACAACTCAATCAAAAAACTTTTTTTAACACAGAACATGAACTTCAAAATACAACCGTTGACCTCATCATATCATGCGGCTCACAGAAGGAAATGGAAGTGAACAATCAATCAAGACAAGTGTCACTTAGTCATGAACCCTTAGTGAGCAAAAAATATGAATCTTGTTGATTAAGGGATCATGCTTACCGTTAGATCAAAACCCATCTACGCCACCTTTAACACTTTTAGAACTCCAGACCCACGATCTTAGAAAGGACATGTGTTTCTCAGGTGCTAAGCCGTAGTGAAATAAATTTATTGCAACTTCCTTCGGCGACATCTCACCAGCCGTTAGATCTTTTATGATATGTTCTACCTTTAATTCTTTTGACCCTACCTTTATGGGATCTCAGATGGACAGGTGTTAGATAATCGTGATCCCTAAATGAAATAAATCTATCTCAACTCTTCTTCAGGGAAGAATGTATGTCATTGGATCACAAAGAATCTACGAGATCCTTAACAAATATTATAACCCAGTTTGGCCCTGCCATTTTCCACATGTCATGATGTCGCGATGCCTTGATGAATAAGTTCCTCGCATCTCAACCTTTAAGGAAACACACCCACCATTGGATTTATTTAGATCAAACCATAGTTTACCTTTGCTTTGAACATGGAATCCTTTGGTCCCATCATCTGAAAGAAAACACTTGTCACTCTGTCACGATGCCTGTAAGGGTAAGCTTCATACATCTTTTACATCGTGGAAAAATGCCAACCGTCAGATCTTCTACAAACTGCTTGATGCTTTATGTCAACTAGTGCGACCACTTTCCACATGTCGACTAGGCGTGTTTCTGTGAAGGTTATCTCCTTTGTAGCTTTTTTATCTTAACATAACGCACACCACCTGATCATCACAGATTTGATCTGACTTTATCCTGTCGCTTAGTTAAGAATAAGCAAGCCCCATGATCTCCTATTGATAGGTGTCATATAGGCGCAATGGCTTGATAAATAAATAGGTTGGATCTTTGGGATTAAGTTATTACAACCGCCATTAGATCTAAACAAACTTGCCCGACAAATGTAAACAATAACTGGGACATTAGACTTGGGGAAATTTAAAATGCCTGGCCCACTAGGAAAACAACTTTAAAGGATAAAGTGGCCCCACTCACAAAGAATTTAAGACATAAGGTTAAAGACTTAAGTTTTTCAAAAAGTAATGCACAAACATAACCAGCTAAGGGACCTAGGGTTTTGGCTAGAAAGTAACTATTAGCAAGGGTTTTTTTTAAACAAAGGGCAACCAAAACCAACTAACAGGACCTCAAGGAAAACCAAGAACGTAGAAAGACTAAGACTTAGCACTAGGAAAATTATAGATCCAATAGGTTGATTACCCATAATAAGAAAATACCTTGTTAGAAGTATAACCTTATTACAAATATAGGGAATGCACTTGCATTCAAGCACCCTGCCTAGAGCTCACTACTCAAATGGGTTAACACCCAAAGTAGGAAAGGCCCACTACCTTACAATATCACAACAATGATTTGAGATTTTTATGAATTATATAGTGACATCTAACACATGCTTGAGTCAGTCCTAATGTAGCACAATGTAGATCTTTGTTCAACCCTTCTCTAACTTTTCTCTGTTGAAAAATCTGATCACCAATCGATCTAACACTTGCTTCACAAGAAATATCACTTGTATGTACGTCTTCAATAACCCTAGATCTAATTTATATCATAAACCTTGACAAGAAAAAAAGGCTAGCACCATTCCAATTTCAAACTGAAATCCGCGTGCCAAAAATAACAATTTAAATCCTTCTTTTACCACCAAAACATAACCACGATCTTTATCAACCACCTCAAGTTCATAACTCATCCATAAATCATGCCTCAAACTTGTGCAAAATGATTTACTGATCAATTAAACCAAAAATATAAGAAATATTCAAAATATCATCATTGACAAAAAAATCCTCCAATCTAATCATTTTAATCCATGTGGACCGCCAACTCATTAGGTACATAATCTAAAAACATGCATAGGCATCATGAATATCACTAAAATATCCAAACCCATCCACACTATTAGATTTACCAGCATCTCTTATGTCAGACCACAAGAACACCCATGCATGTCCCAAGCACACTCCTATATGTGCAGGCAAAATATCAACCTGGACATTCTCACCAAACCAATCTCTATGACTTTGTCAATTCACTATCTTCCAAATTTTCTTCCAGACACCATCTATGAACCCATAACTCATCTAAATCTTCATGTCAACCCCTAGAAATTCACATGGACCAATTAGACAACCTCAACATCATCCCATAATATGTGTGACTCATCATCTATTAAAATTGATCTTCTCCTAACCTCAGAGCACCCTGTACCATTGGCTAAACTGGAAACAGATATGTTGGCATCAAACAATCAATCCTACTGAGAAATCCTATTAATATGTTGACATCAATAACAACACATCTAACTTGACAACAATCTCCCCCTTTGGCACTGATGGAAACATGTGATGTGAAAAACAATAATGCAATTAAAACCCAACACAATCTCCCTCTGAGAGCCACCATCAACAGTACTACCAACAATTTCCACAATTATCTTAGAGTCTTTGTAACTCATCTTCCTTTAGGAAATTTCTATAACTGCTCCCCTTGGGAACAATCTTCCCATGCTCTAATTACACACTCTTCTCTCCATCAGTTTCTCCCCCTTATATATGCACTCTTCTTCTTAGCTGAGGCTCTTTATTATGTGAAAGTATATATTATTTTTGCATGTACTTGTATACACCTAAATTTGGTCAACAAAAGTCAAAGTGGTAAAATCAAGTCAAAACCATTGATTAATTATCAAAGCCTTTAATTAATTAAATTCAAGCAATTTAGATTAATTAAATTTGAACAATCAAATAACTATGTAATTTATTTAATCAATTGATTATATAATTCATTGAATTAATTAAATTCAACCCATATAATTCCCATACATGGCTAATTTAATTAATAAATTGAATTAAATAAACCTTAATTTCTCTTAACAACTACATATGGACAAAAATAAATTCAACCAATGAGACATAATAATTGGGAGCACATGGATCACGCCAAGGCTTTGCTATCTTGACCACTCAATATAAATGGAACAATATTTTCCCTCCATTTGGGACACATCAACAAACATAACTCAACCTTGCCTTTAACCATGAGTTAACTCAAATCACATCAAAATCACCCCCTACCCTTGGGAAATCCTATAAATAGTATGCATTCTTAGTGCAAATGATACACTTTCATTCACTCTCATTATAGCATCATCATTATAGTTAAATTGCATATATGTTTTAGAGTAATTGAATCCAATTTAGCTTTGTAATTGTAAATTCATATCATATTGAGCATGTAGATCCAATCATTTAGCTTAATTCATTACTCTCGTTCTAAGGATTGTCACTTTAGGAGTGTTCTTGCAGTTGAGAGCACAATTTTAGTCTTCTTAGTTAGAGAACCGTAGGATGCTCTTAATCTTTTCAATTTGAATTTGTTAAATAGTATAGATCTTTTACATTTAGAGTTGATATTTTGGTTAATCTAATTCTATGCAAGTATTTTACATACTATAGCACTCTTCTCCCCCTTTTACATCAATGACAAAGGTATCTCTCTTGCTCTAATCAATCATGTTGACTACTCCCCCTGAGTAGTAGCCACCAAAACACCAATCCAGCTTGAGTTATATCACCATGAAGTCATCTAGATTGACGCAACTCCCTACATCTCTAGTTTTCATTAGGAGGGAAATCACCCCCTACTTGTCTCTAAGATGCTTAGATGTATCCTTAGGAAATGGTTTTGTGAAGATGTCAGCAATATGTTCCTTAGTGGGTATGTACTCCAATATTACCTCTTTCTCATTCACTTTCTCTCTTATAAAATGAAACCTGGTGTAGATGTGTTTAGTCTTTGGTTGTTGCACTAGAATCTTTGAAATATTTATGGAGATTTAATTATCATAATACATGACAATAGGTTCATCATGAATAACTCTGATGTTTGACAACATTTTCTTCATCCACACTACTTGGGTATAATTAATAGCAGCAAAAACATACTCTGCCTCTACAATAGATTGTGAAGTAAAAATTTTCTCCTTGCTTATCCAAGGAACCAATCTTCTACATAAGAAGAATACACCACCACTTGTTCTTTTCATGTCATCAACATCTCCAACCCAATTCATATCTTTATATGCACTCAAAATAAATTCTTCTTGGGCACCAACCTACAACACAACGATAAAGTTGTGAGCCTCTAATCTGAGAGGTCTTGGGTTTGAATCTAATTAGTCTTAAAAAATAATAATAATTAAATCAACAAATAATAATAATAATTAAATCTTGGCTTCGACCCATTACCCATCAAAAATAAATAAATAAATTCTTCTCCTTTAGGATACCACATCCTGAAGTCCATTGTCCCCTTTAAGTATTTGAATATCCTCTTTACAGCAACTTCATTCCTCCTCTTTGGTTTTTCTTGAAATATTGCTACAAGACCCACTACATTCATAATATATGGTCTTGTATGAGTTAAATACAGTAAACCACCAACCATTGATTTATATCTAGAATGATTTACCTTAGGGGACTCATCATTCTTTTTTAGCTTGCATCTGGTCACCATAGGAGTACCTACTAGTTTTGAGTCATCTAACCCAAACTTTTTCAGCAATTCCTTTACATTCTTGGCCAGAGATACAAATATCCCTACTTATGATAGAATAATTTCTAACCCCAAAAGAATTTCATCTCTCATATCATGGACATTTCAAATTTATCTTGTATCTCCATGGAAAACTATTAACTGATCTTATCATTTCCCCTAAAGATAATGTCATCAACAAACACCTCAAAAATCAAAATGTCCTCATTGTTAATTTTAAAGTATAAATTATTGTCAGCATTACCTTGGTTGAAAGTAAGCTTCAGTAGATACTTTTCCAATTTGGAGTACCAATTTTTAGGATCTTTCTTTAGTCCATATAGTTCTTTCTTCAATTGACACACCATGTCTGATTGATTAGTTAGTTGAAATCCATCTAGTTGGTCTATGTATACTTCTTCTAATTCATCATTCAAAAATGCATATTTAACATCCATTTGATAGACTTTTAAGTTCTTATGAGCAACATAAGCAAGAAATAGTCTTACTAATTCTAATCTTGTCACTAGTGCAAAAGTCTCATCATAGTTAATACCTTGCATTTGAGCATATCCTTTGCACACCAATCTTGCTTTATTTCGTACAACTTCTCCATCTTCATTCAACTTGTTTCTAAACACCCACTTAGTACTAATAATATTCTTGTCCTTAGGTTTGGGAACAAGAATCCATGTATTCTTCTTCTCAATCTGTGTCAACTCTTCTTCCTTGGCTTTGTACCAATTTTCATCCTTTCAAGCTTCTCTTACATCCTTAGGCTCTATTTGTGAGATTAAGCAAATATTTTCATCAGAAATCCTTCTCCTAGTCTGAGCACCTTTATTTTTATCTCCAATAATCTTATCTTTAGAATGATTTATTCTTACATACCTTTGTCTCTTCTACTTTACCCTTGATTTGTGTGCTTCATCTTCACCACTTGTGTATGCCTCATCTTTTGCATTCACCCTACCACCTTGAACTTGATTATGAACTCAATGTTGTTGTCCCTAATTTCCACTAGCATTTTGATCATCATAATTATATCCACCTGATTTGGATAGTTTATCACCACTTTCATCTACTTTGACACTTGCACTTTCTACTATCTTCTTCAACCATTTATTATTGCACCTATATGCCTTTATTTTGGTAGAGTAACCAAGGAATATGCCTTTCATCACTTATGGCATAAAACTTCCCTATATAATCATCTCTTTTGTTGTAACATTTACTACCAAAAATTCTAAAATACTTGACAGTAGGCACATTTCCATACCAAAGTTCATAGGGTGTCTGGCCAAAATCTCTTTTGATTTGCACCCGGTTGAGAGTGTACACTACAATGTTGATTGCTTCTCTCTAAAGCATCTTCAAAACTTTTCCATCTAACTTCATGGTCCTTGCAATATAAAGAATGGAATTATTCTTCCTCTCTACAACTCCATTTTATTGTGGAGTCCTTCGTGCAGATTATTGTCTCTTAATTCCATGTTCTTCACAAAATGAGTTGAACTCGCCAAATGCAAATTCACCACCTTTGTCTAATCTTAAGCACTTCATGTTCAATCCTATCTCAGTCTCTACCATGTTCTTGAAGATCTTAAACTTATCAAATGCTCCAAACTTTTCCTTTAAGAAGGTTACCCATACCATCCTAGAATAGTCATCAATGAGTAACATAAAGTATCTATCACCTTGCATGATTATTATCTTAGAAAGACAACACAAATCAATATGAACAAGATCTAATAATACATTTGAGTTTTCAACTTTAGATTTAAAAGTAGTTCTTGTTTTCTTGACTGATTGACATTATTTGCAAATAGTATTAGTGTTCTTTTCACTCTAGGAATATCTCCAACAACAGAAGTAGAAATTATTGTTACAATATTGTCAAAATTCACATGACAAAACCTTTTATGCCATAGCCAACTTTTATTTATTTGAGCAATCAAACAAATTTTCTAACCACTATTCAAATGGGACATGTTACATTTTTTCATTGACCTCGTAGAAATCTCTATCCCACAGTCATTCACAATCTTTCTTTTGACATCCTTCAAATACAGTTTGTAACCATTTCCCACCATTTTTCCAACACTGAGAAGATTATGTTTCAAACCTTCAACATACAACACATCATCAGTAGTGTTTTTACCATCTAAGGAAATATAACATCTTCCTCTAATCATACCACTAGTGTTGTCTCCCCATATTCGAATACCACCATCAAGTTAGTAATAACTGAGAGGGGAGGGGGGGGTGAATCAGTGGCCTCAAAAATATTCCAATAATCAACCCTTAAAACTTAGTACCACAATATTATACCTCTAGTTATCTTTAGTCCTATAAGATGAATGCCTCCAAATACTTATATCAATTTACTACTACTTGAAATTCTTTGTAAAACCTTCTACTGTATGTTTACCGAATAGCAGTCTATTAATTTACCGAAAGACAATAAATTATCTATAGTGATCAATCCAATTAAGTTAAGTGTAATTCAAAACACTAAAGTAATAACTCATAAACACATTGACACATGGATTTTAATGTGGAAACCCTGTTAATGGAAAAACCACTTGGGACCGGTAACCCAAAATTTTTACTCTTCTAAAGTGAGCTTGGTGAAGAGCCAACCCTATTAAAGGTTACAAACACACTGTTAGGTGTGACCTTGTTAGAGGATTTACAATTTTAGTATGTCACTTGATATCGGGCATCTCTATGCTACCATCCTTGATCAAACACTCACTTGGCCTGTCAATAGGTATCTAGCATCTCATGTTATCTTCATGATCAAAATTTTTGATACTCCATTGGATGTATCTCAATATAGAAAAGGATCTTTAAATCCTACTCGATTAAGAGACTTTCTGAATCAATGGTTAAACTAAAACAGTATGATTTGCTCACATATACAACTTATGCTTGTAGATTTTTAGATCTATTGTAATCTCACAAAACTATTCTAATCAATATAACTCTGTTTATACCTTTGCTCCACTTGGATTATAATCGGTGATGTTGTGCTCTATTGCTCGATGTCCGCAGAAAACTTTAGCTCTTTCCTTAGCTTGATTAATCAGCATTGTATGAAGTTTCTCTTCATCATCCTATTTCACCCTTTCACCCACACCAATTCGTAATGAATTGATTTGTCTCTTTATAGACATGATATTACCGTTGTTAAGTTCTTAATTTTCTTGATCTTGGCGTGATCCATAATTCTTTCCAATTAGATCTAAAGCAAAACTCATGTTTTATCTCACTGAGATCTTCTTTCCAACTGGACAAAACAACTGTAAATCATCTACTTATCTCTAGCTTATCTTGTCGATGAAAACAATGAAAACTACCAATTAACTCTATATTTAGCTTTACCAGCTAGATATTTTGTCATTTCTAAACTTTAGTTAATTTCAGTTTAACTCTTTGATAGCGTCGGTCAACACTCCAGTTCCCTTGGGCTTCTCCGTCGGTTTACACTATGTTTCTGGCCATCGGGTATGCTTGTGATTCTACTTGTCAGTAATGCTCATCGATGTTCTTGCTCAGGCATCACTGTGACTTGACTATCAGTGATCTGTATCTGTCGGGTTCCACTGATCATCAGTGTTTGCAGTCACAATGTGAATGCTTGTCTTTTATGCATTACAGAAAGCATAATCTTTTTCTCTTTGATTCTCTGAAGTCTTTGACACTTTGATTATAATCGATTAGATTATATCAAGTTGACATCAATGACAATACAATCCATTAACTGATTTAATGTCTTGCATTATCCTTCTGCATTTTGGTGATCAACTCAACATCTTCAAACATTCAATCAGTTACATGTCATCAATCTCTCCCTTTGGCATTGATGGCAACATACTAAATTAACATACTATACTATCACTAATACAATATGAAATATACAGTTTCATCAAGATTTTCTAATGTAACTTATTACAAATATCTGGCTCTTGGTAAGCTCAAAAATAGCTTAGACTTGTTTCATGCAGAGAGGTTGTCTTCAATCTTTGATCCCTTCTCTGGATAGATGTATCATCTGATATCTCTATTCTAATTTTTTCTCTACCCTGACTGTTCCTCTTCTTGATAATCTCTTTTTCCTTTGACAACAATATTTCTCTTTGTCTGAACTCTCTCTTAGATGGATATTTCATGTGTAATCAATTTCTCTCCCTTAGAATATTGATTAACTCTTCCTTTTTGATTCTCAGGAACTTCTCTTCTTGGATAATGATATAATCTCTCCTTTTTATCATATCTCTCCTTTTGATAATGAGATCATCTCTCCCTTTGTATGATAAATGAGAACATCTCTCCCTTTTCCTTTATGATAATTAGAATATCATCTCTCCCTTTGACAACAATGCCAAAAAAAAATACTTCTTCTTGATTAATCATTTGTATCATGTTCCATCCCTTTGCATAATATATTCCTTGAATTTCCATATCCATCAACAATACAAAGTTTTGATTTTTGGTGTAGATATGTACCTTGCAATGTACAGATGTATCTGTTGCTATCCATCTTAGTGTTTGCATCAACATGACTGATCTTTAGATTTGGTATAGGCTGATGCAACCTCCTAGTCAGATTACTAACCGATAGACAAGGGTTGAACCCCTAGTCTCTGTCTCAGGTACTCAAATGTATCCTTTGGTAATGGCTTGGTAAATATATCAGCTAAATTGTTCCTTTAATTGAACATATTCCAGTGTCACTTATTTTGCTTTCACTTGTTCTCCTAGATAGTGATACTTGATAGCAATATGCTTAGTCTTAGCATGCATGACTGGATTCTTAGAAATGTTTATTGCACTGGTATTATCACAATAGATAATTACTGGTTCAAAGATCTTCATATACATACCTTCCAGCAATTGTTTGATCCATGCAATATTGGAGCAATTTGCAGCAGCAACCTAATATTCTGCTTCTACAGTAGATTGAGAGATGCATCCTTGCTTCTTGCTTATCCATGTGACAAGTCTATCACCCATGAAGAATGCTCCTCCAGTTGTGCTCTTTTGGTCATCAATGTTTCCAGCCCAATCAGCATCTCTATAGACTTGTAGCTCAAATTTTCCTTCTCTCTTGTACCATAAGCCATAATCCTCGGTGTTCTTCAGATATCTTAGAATTTTTTTGACAGCAGTCATATGTGATTCTTTGGGATTAGCAGAGAATCTTGCAACTATCCCCACTACATGTCCTATATATGATCTGGTGTGAACAGCATACATCTATTTGCCAATCATTGATCTATATAAGGTTTGGTTTACCTCATTTGTCTTGTCTTCTTTTGTCAGCTTGCATCCAGTAGCCATAGGTGTTCCAACTGGTTTGGAATCTTCCATCTTGAATATCTTTAGCACTTCCTTGATGTATTTGGACTGAGTAATGTATATATCTACATCTTGTTGAAGAATCTATAGACCAAGAAAGAATTTGATCTCTCCAAACATAGAAATTTCAAATTCCTTGCTCATTTCATTAGCAAAGGATTTGCACAACAATTTATTCCCTCCAAAAATGATATCATCAACAAAAATTTCAGCAATCAGAATATTACCATCGGTATCTTCTTTTAAGTATAGGTTGTTATTTTCACTTGTTCTAACAAATTTTATGCTAATGAGATATGAGTGAAGTCTTTCATGCCAGGATCTCGGTGCTTGTTTCAATCTATAAAAGGCTTTGTGTAGTCTACATACCATGTTTCTCTTGTCTGGATCAACAAACCCTTTTGGTTTATCAATGTATACCTCTTCTTCTAATATTCCATTTAGGAATGCAGATTTGACATCCATTTGGTATACCTTGAATCCTTTAAATGCAACATAAACAAGTAAGATTCTAACTACTTCTAGTCTAGCAATGGGTGCAAAGGTTTATCCATAATCAATACCTTCTTCTCGTGCATATCCCTTGCATACTAATCTTTCTTTGTTTCTAGTGACTTCTCTATTCTCATTCAGCTTGTTTCTAAATATCCATTTGGTACCGATGACATTCTTGTCATTCGGTCTCAGTACTAGTGTCCATGTATTGTTCTTCTCAATCTATTCTATCTCTTCATTCATAACACTGACCCATTCTTCATTCTCTAGTGCATTGTTAATAGATTTAGGCTCAAAATCACAAAGTAAACATCTGGTGTTAAGTGACTTACTTCTTGTTCTTGTTCCAGCCTTCTTGTCTCCTATGATTTTATTTTTTTGATGATGTCTTCTTGCATACCTGGAAAGTTTCGGTTCATCTTTGTGTTCATCATTTTCATTATCTTCTTCACCTTCATTTTCATGTCCATTGTTTGGAACATCATTTTGAGTATTATCTTGATCGTCAGTAATTGCAGCCTGATGCTCAGGTGCAATGTTTTGATGTTCAGGAGCGACACACTGTTTCTCAGGTAGAGTGTCAGGTTCTGTATAAATAAATCTGTTGTAGTCCTTTGGTTCCTTTTTGATTTCCTTATCATTCTTTTCTGCAAATTCATCTATTTTCACATTTTCACTTTCAATGATTTTGTTAGATGACTTGGTAAGACATTTATAAGCCTTGTTTTTGGTTGAATACCCTAAGAAGATACCTTCTTCACTTTTGCAGTCAAGTTTTCCATTTCTATCATCCTTCAATATATAACATTCACTACCAAAGATTCTGAAGTAACTTACATTGGGTGTATGACCATACCAAAGCTCATAGGGTGTCTTCTTTGTGTCCTTCAATTTTACTCTATTTAGTGTATAGACAGCAATACTAATAGCTTCCCTCTAGAATGTTTGAGTGATGCTTTTCTCAATCATCAATGTTCTTGCACAGTCAACAATTGATATGTTTCTCCTCTTAGTAATTCTATTTTGTTGTGGTGTCCTTGGTGCATAAACCTGTCTTTTAATTCCATGTTCATTGCAATAGTCAGTGAATTCTTCTGAAGTAAATTCCCCTCCTCTATCTAACCTTAAACATTTCAATTTCTTTTCACCTTGTTTTTTTACCATTGCTTTGTACCATTTAAACATCTTAAATGCCTCTGATTTATCCTTTAAAAACATGACTGTCATCATTCTAGAAAATCATCAACAAAGAGAATAAAATACCTATCTCCATAGTAGCTCTTTGTTCTCATCGATCCACATAGATATGTATAGAATAATTCAACAATAGCAGTAGATGTATGGGTTTTTCTCTTGAAACAAGACTTTGTCATCTTACCTTTTTGATAATTCTTGCACATGATATGCTCGGGCTTAGTCATTGTCGATAAGCCTTTGACATTCCTTTTGTTGCTTATCTTTATCATGTTGTCAAAGTTCACATGACACAATATTTTGTGCCACAACCATATGTCTTTATTTCTAGCCATTAAGCAAGTGGTGTTAGTATTGTCAAGATAGAAAAGGTTACCTTTTGTCTGCTCACCAGTACCAATCAACCTTCCTGATTCATTGAAGATCTTTGCCTTCTTATTTTCAAATGCCACTCTATGACCTGAATTGTTCAACTGAGAAACACTTAATAAATTATAATTCAATCCTTTAACCCAGTAAGCATTTTCACATTTTATCAGGTTATTCAACATTATGGTTCCTTTACCCTCAACTGGGCAAGGTGTATCATTTCCCATTCTCACTGAACCACCATTATAATATTCAAAAGTCTCAAACTTTTGTTTATCACTGGTCATATGGTGAGTGCAGCCACTATCTATGATCTAGACATCATTTTTGCTAACTTTAGATATGAGTGCAGTTTCTACATACCTTTCTTCATCTTCATCTGAATCACCCTTCATGGCTACAAATACCATCTCAATGTCTTCTTTTGATTCGGTGTCAGTGTCATCATCTCTATTCTCAGCTAGGTAACAAGCTTTATTCCCTTTGTCCTTGTAGTCTCGGGTATCTCTCTTGTCAAATTGTCAGTTGCTTCAGTAATCTCTATTATCACCTTTATCAAACTTCTTCTCAAATGATCTACCATTTCCTCTGTCATCTTTTCTTCAGTTTGGACATCTTGCAGCAAAGTGTCCAACTTCTTTACAATTGAAACATACAAGTGGTAATTTACCTTTGTATCTACCTTTGCCTCTCTGCAATCTTCTTGCCATAAGTGCTTCAATTTCATCAAGTCCTTGATCCTCATTATCACTGTCACTGTCATTTCTAACAGCATGTCTATGACTTGTGTTACTTATCTTTAGAGAAGATTTGAATGTAGATTCTATAGATGGTAAGACACTATTGTCAAAGTTATTCATCTCAAATGAAATTATTCTACCAATCAGACTATCTAGAGTAACTATATTGTTTGCAACTGCTCTCATTTCTTGAATAGTAGAAACTCTAATAGCATAAACAGACAATAAGGTTCTTAAGATTTTGCTTACCACTATCTCCTCTTTAAGTACACCTCCAACTCCTCAAATAGAATTTACTACTTCTTTGATTTTGCAGCTATACTGAGTAATGTTTTCTCCTTCTTTCATCCTTAGGTCATCAAACCTCCCTCTTAGGCTCTCTGCCTTTGCTAAGAGTACATTGGCATCTCCTCCATGTACAAGCTTCAACTTATCCCACATTTTCTTTGCAGAGGTGCAGGTTTTGAAATCTTCAAACTCAACATCGGAGAGTGATGATGCAAGTTCTATCATCATGCACTTATGCTCATGCTTGACTCTTAATTGCTCAAGACTATGAGGTCCTATAGGCAACACATATTCAGTATCTAAGTATTAAACAATATCATTTCCAATACCTGATAGGTGGAGTCTTATTATGCTTTTCCATGATGCAAAGTTGTCTTTAGTCAACTTGGGCACATCTCATCTGTTCATCTTGTGATCTTTTGCTTGATTTTTTAAACTCCGTTTCTAAGCACACAAGCTCTGATACTAATTTTTAGTAATAACTGAGAGGGAGGTGAATCAGTGGCCTCAAAAATATTCCAATAATCAACCCTTAAAACTTAGTACCACAATATTAGACCTCTAGTTATCTTCATTCCTATAAGATGAATGCCTCCAAATACTTATATCAATTTACTACTATTGTGAATGCTTTGTAAAACCTTCTATTGTATATTTACCAAATAGCAGTCTATTAATTTATCGAAAGATAGTAAATTATCTAGAGTATACCGATCAATCCAATTAAGTTAAGTGTAATTCAAAACACTAAAGTAATGACTCATAAACACATTGACACATGTATTTTAATGTGGAAACCATGTTAAGGGAAAAACCACTTGGGACCGGTAACCTAAAATTTTCACTCTTCTGAAGTGAGCTCAGTGAAGATCCAACCATGTTAAAGGTTACAAACACACTGTTAGGTGTGACCTTGTTAGAGGATTTAAAAGTTTAGTCTGTCACTTGATATCGGGCATCTCTATGCTACCATCCTTGATCAAACACTCACTTGTCCTATCAATAGGTATCTGACATCTTATGCTATCTTCATGATCAAACTTTTTGATACTCCATTAGATGTATCTCAATATAGAAAGGATCTTTAAATCTTGCTCGGTTAAGAGACTTTTTGAATCAATGGTTAAACATCTATTGTAATCTCACAAAACTATTTTGATCAATATAACTCTGTTTATACCTTTGCTCCACTTAGATTCTGCTCGGTGATGTTGTGCTTTGTTGCTTGGTGTGTGCAAAAAACTTTAGCTCTTTCCTTAGCTTGATTGATCAGCATTATATGAAGTTTCTCTTCATCGGTTTCTCTTCAGCATCCTATTTCACTCTTTCACCTACACCAATTTGTAATGAATTGATTTGTCTCTTTATAGACATGATATCACCATTGTTAAGTTCTTGATTTTCTTGATCTTGGCGTGATCCACAATTCTCACCAATTAGATTTAAAGAAAAACTCATGTTTTATCTCACTGAGATCTTCTTTCCAACTAGAAAAAACAACTTTAAATCATTTACTTATCTTTGGCTTATCTTGTCGATGAAAACAATGAAAACTACCAGTTAACTCTATATTTAGCTCTGCCAGCTAGATATTTTGTCATTTCTAAACTTCAGTTAATTTTGGTTTAACCCTTTAATAGCGTTGGTCAACACTCTAGTTCCCTCGGGCTTCTCTGTCGGTTTACACTATGTTTCTGGCCATCGGGTATGCTTGTGATTCTACTCGTCGGTGTTCTTGTTCGGGCATCACTGTGACTTGAATGTCGGTGATCTCTATCTATCGGGTTCCGCTGACCGTCGGTGTTTGCAGTCACAATGTGAATGCTTGTCTTTTATGCATTACAAAAAACATAATCTTTTTCTCTTTGATTCTCTGAATTCTTTGACACTTTGATTATAACTGATTAGATTATATCAAGTTGACATCAATGACAATACAATCCATTAACTTATTTAATGTCTTGCATTATCCTTCTGCATTTCGGTGATGAACTCCACATCTTCAAACATTCAATCAGTTACATTTCATCACATCATACTTCTCATAGCTCACAAATTTTCTCTTATCACCGGTCATATGATGAGAGCATCCACTATCAATCACCCACTCAACTTTCTTGACAATTTGAGCAGTTAGGCCCTTTTATTCATCTTAATCCTCTTTGATAGAAATAAAAGTAAACTCATTATTACTTTTACTGGCATCATCAAACTCATCATCAATAACTCCTTCATCAGAAGCATAGTAACACTTTTTTGCAATATTAGGTTTGTTATTTCTAGACTTAGAAACCCTTTCTGGACATCTATATGCAAAGTGTCCTATCTTATTACAAGAAAAACACTTAATAGGGACCTTTCCTTTGTACTTACTATTGGATGAAGGAACACTGAGAGGGGGGGGTGAATCAATATTCTATAAAATTTAACTTATTAAACTGACTCTCAAACCACATAAACCATATAATTAGAAATAAAGTGCAAGAACATAAAGTAAACAACAATCAAACCATAGCACATAAATTTTTATTATGGAAAACCTATTAGGGGAAAAACCACGATGGGTATGATACCCACAAGACAATAAGCTACATAAAATATTATCTTACAATATGGGGAATGCACTTTGCATTCAGGCACACTACCTATAGTTCAGTTCTTAATTACAACTAGGGATACAACCCTTTACAAGAAGGATCAATTCCTTATTATATTACTAAAATGATCTTAAAGCTTTTGAAATACTTAAGTAGCATCAACTATGCCTAATTACGATTCCATGTATGCTCACAAATCTGATCTGATACACTTTCTCTGACTAACTGCCCTGTTCTCTGTTCTTCACCAATTAGACTATCAGATCACCTTATCTTGTATCAAATCTACATGTATGTCATTTGTGCACTTTACACACACATAAAATATCTTTAAAAACCTTTAAAAATCCTAATACATTGATTATATAGGTTCGCAATAGCATATTTGATCTCCCATGTCGGTTACCAAAAATGTCTTAGGGAAATGTAATACATTTTGACCAAGTCGGCCAAATCCTTAATCTAAATTGATTTCCATCCAAAATTGTTTTAATCATTCAACTAACTATATCGGATTTATCATTTTATCACAAAATTTAATTCCAAAATTAAATTACCACGTACATGTAAAGATCTTCCTTCATGTCGGCATGTCAGACTGTGAAACATGAAATATCACTACTTAGATCTTTGTCTCTTACCCAACATGTCACCATACCTCCAAACTCTTGAATAAGAATGAGTACACCACTAGAATACTTCCCTTAGATGAACACCAAAAATATTTAACCTAGAAAGAAACACCAGACCTTTTACTGTAAATTTCTTGTACATTGTTCTTCATTCCTGTACTTAGCAAAATTTGTTCCTAACTTCTGGTATGATCTCCTAATAATTTTTTCATATAGAGTTACAGTATAAACATCATCTTGTTTCCATCAATGAAAACACTCATCCATATGTGAAGTGTCTCTTACCATATGCCAACAATATCCCCCTTCAGCATTGATGGAAACACTTCGTGAAAAAATTGACTAAGTGTCAAAAATTGCACTATACCAAAAAAAAAAACAATTTCTAACATAGCTCCCACTGAGTTGTTATCTCATCATCATCTTGTGAACATTTTTCACTAAATTTCTCTCCCCCTTTGACATCAATGGAAAAGGGTACCAAAATTGTCCTCTACTATCCTATACTCCCCTTTAGACTAGGGACACCAAAACTTATATACATATATACATACAAAAATAGTTGAACTTACATCAGATAAATATGTTTGCATATATTGTCTTTTGGAGCTGCAGATCCTTGTACCAACCTTGCTTGAGACTACTCAATACTAATATGTGTTCATTGAATAAATATGCCTTTTCTTTCTCCAATGATAAGTTGAATGGGGCTGAAGAGACTATGGCTTCTTGTGCCTCTTTAACTGCACTCAATAATATTTAAAGTTTAGGAGCAAAGAGACTCCTAAGTTCACTAACTCTAGAAATTACTTTTTCTTTTTCCTTCTCCAGTACTTTAACCTTATCAAGCAGTGAAAGTGCTTGACTTTCCAAGTCTGATGTGGAAGCACTTAGAGGATCAAATGTTTGAGCAATCTTCTCTATTTTTTTCTCACACTCCTTTATTTGATTCATTATGCCTTCAATAAACATAGAATTTGATAAAAATGATTTATACATGTTTCCTCCTTGATTCAGAGCATCTTGAATGCTCTTAATATCAGTATCTAGAAATACCATGTCGTATGTTTTTTTATTAAGGTAACATCAGGGTTTTGAAGGGGCCCCGAACCCTTTACAACAGAAAGCAAGGAAAAAGCATTAAAGCACCACAAAAAAAACTACTGCCAAGAGAAATGGTAGTGACAAAACTGGGTCTCAACCCTAGATATTACAATGTAAGTATTGAACCCTAAAAAAGAACATGCAGAACAGGAAACCTTCCAGCAGATAAAAGCAAAAAACCCTCTAGGAGTGCATTCACTCTAGCATCTTAAGGAACTCTTCTGACTCCGCCAGTTGTATCTGCATGTTCAAGATTGACTCCTTCAAGCTAGTGAGATCTTTGGACTAGGGAATGGTTTTATTTTTAGTGCTTGATCTAGTCCTTGTCCCCGGGCCCAAAGTCTAAATTTCTAGAATCCCACCTTCATCTTCAATGTTGATAGCTTTTTTGTCAATGTTATTCCCCTCTAGAATGGCATACAGGGCTTTGAGATTTTCAATCGTAGATTTCATGCCCATGTTGTTCATAGTTAGCAGCTTCCTTAGCATTATCTCATTCTTGCTAACTTTTTCCATAATTGGAGTAATCTTGTTTTTAATGGCATTGTTAATCTTTCTTCCAGCAAACTGGAATTCTCTATTACCTTAGCAAAAACATTCTTACCTTTGTTGTACATTGTTGTGTCATTCCTCATCTTATGAATGGTTTCTTCCAGCACATCATTCCTGGCATCCAAGGCTCTATATTTGATGTGTAGGTGTTGAATATCATGAAATGCCCACTTTGTCTATGTTGAAGGCACAGATGACCTTATTTTTGGCTACTTGTAGGACACTCATAATAGTAACCCTTTTTGTATTGAATTCTTGTTCAAAAATGGCTTCCTCAGCATTGTTTTGAATTTTCCTGTTCTCCTCCTTCTCCGTGTTTTTATCCCTAGTTAGATTCTCAGGTGGATTGGATTCATCCTTCTAGTTTTTAGTGTTGTTAGGAGAGTCCACATGGATTTTTTCATTTTCATTGTTCTCTTGGTTATCTGTCTTTATAAACCCAACATCATCCCCAATAAACACCTCATTCTCCACTTCTTTGTCAGTTTTCTCCATTTCCTCTTTTCCTTCTTCAATAATATCATCAGAGCCCATGTGGGTTTCCTCCATATAATATTGAATAATGGTGTTGACCAGGTTAATGATCTCTTTAGGAATCTCCTACTAAAAGTCTCTGACAGAGTCACCATCACTACCTTTTTCAGCTTCAAACATTTTCTCATTCGCATCATTCAGGCCTTGTCCTTCTCAAGATTCTCCATAGTTTTGTTCTCACCTCTCACTAGAGCTTCATCCTCGGAAGAAACAACAGCATTGTCATCTTTCAAAATCATACCTTCCACTTCATCTGAAATGGACGACGTAACCTCTTTTTTTACCAAATTTACCCTTTCTAGTCTTCTTGTTGGGAGATGGATTAGCCTTCTTGTCAGCACTGGTATTCACAATCTTACTCTTCTGAGAACCCACACTCTTAGGAATTGACTCTGAGATATGGTTACACACATAGTCTGTAATGAGCAGAATCAGATCCTTATAGAGCACTGAGATAGATTTAACTCTATGGTCCTTGATGCTCTGGTTGAGGGAGCTCAGGAGAAAGTAAGGGAAGGAGACCCTAACTTCATGAAGGAAGTGATTCACGAGCACAAAATGAAAGTTTTAAACTCTGGAAAATCTTCCATCTAGGGTAAATTATTCTATTATGACCATAAGAACTTTCACCCAAATAAGTTTAATATTAGTAATATTAACATAATCAACATTTCCTTTAACAAGCAGAGCCTTTTCTTCATCTGTCCTGGGGAAATCCTTATAAGCCTTATTCCCAGTATTTTTATCTTTGGTAGAGTTAATGCCCTTAAGAGGCAAACCCATAATCTCAGCAATGAGCTCTAAGGTGAGAGGGAAAGATTTACCCACTAGATGTACCTTGTTTTTCTCCCAACCAGCAGCAAATTCTCTGGTAACTATTTGTCGTGACCATGCAGACGTCTGAGATACTTAGTATATCTTCCCTTCTTTAGTTTCCTCCACACCTCCTTCTCCTGGATCCATTTGCATTCTGCAAGTTCCTCTCTCTTGAGATTTCCTCCTATATCGTCTTCTTCCTTTATGCAACTATCCTCACCAGTGTAGTTACTCTTCTTCCTCTCAGAACTATTTGGCTCTGAATTTCTCATACTAAACTCATGGATTCCAAAATTTAAAAAATTTCAGCTCCAACTTCTTCTTGAACACCCATAAAGTGTGCTTGATAAGACAAGTATTAATGTCGATGCAAGCCACTTGCCACTTCGAATTTATAGTACTCAAATAATGCACTGTCATCATTAAATCTCATATCTCCCTCCTTTTGGTTGATCTTTTCATGATTAAAGATATAATTGATTTCATTATTAATTTTATTTGTTTCAATCCACTTGGTGATGACATCATTTTTAACTTCTATATTGGCCAACCCATCCGCTACCTAGTTAGCTTCATGATAGTTATGGGTAACATAGAGTCTTTCAAATTTAGAGGCAATGTTGTTGATTTTCTCTGTGATGTGATCAATAGTCCATGAGGGTTTGCTTAGGCCTTTGATATTATTGATTATATTTAAGGAATCTCCCTCTAGCCACACTTTTTTACACTCCAGATCTTCCGCCATCATAATAGCGTTAAGGGCTGCCATAGCTTCTGCTCTATGATTGGATTTAAGACCCAAAGGGACCACCACTTCTCCCACATAGTTACCTTGTCCACCTCTGACAATACCACCTCCTCTGGCCATTCTCAGATTACCTTTAGCAGCCCCATCAAAGTTAGCTTTGACCCATCCATCGGGGGAGAGGAAATCCATCGGGCATCAGCTCTAGTATGAGGAGTATTGGTAGAAGTAGTGCTTAAATGCCAATTTATGATTTTCTCCAAAGTCTCCTAGGAGGAAATCACCGCAGGATTTTCATTTATCATAATGTTGAAATTCTCCTCCAATCCTCTACAAATATGACTTCCTACCACTTCAGGTTTGGAGAATTTCTCCCTGAAAACTCTATTATTTGTTTCCTTCCAGATACACCAACAAAAGTGAGGAAGGAGAAGTATCCATAATTATTTTTCCATAATGTTCGAGAAGGGACAACTCCATTGATTCACAAAATCCTACCAAAGAAGAGGAAAAACCCAACAAAGATTACATTTTCTCAAGATGATCTCCCAAACCTTACAGGTATAGGAGAAATGCATCATAACATGGTTACCATATTTAGCCTCCTCCATACATAGAAAACATCTATTAGCAAGAAAGAGACCCCTTTTAGTGAGGTTATCCAGGGTTAAGGGTTTATATTGATATAAAATCCAAAAAAATAAATTGACTTTGGGAGTGAGAAATTTATACCAGACTTTCAAGCAAACATGTCTTTCCTCACCTGAGGTCAAAAGATCACACACAAAGGCCACATTATAGATGGCATCCAGATTAGAAGCCCATATAATTTCATCTAGATTGTTATCCTCGACAAACCAGGATTGTAGGTCAAGTTGGAGGGATAAGAGCCTTTTTTCAATGCCTCCCAGATTTATCGACTTGTTATCATGTCAGTAGTCCTTAACTTTTTCTCCAATAGTTTGTTTACATCTCGCTATAGCTTGTTTCCAGTCTTGGTTTTTAGAATGGGGGTCTTTTGTAACCAACTATCTTCCCAGAAATCAATTTTCCTACCATCCCCCATCTTCCACCTCATTCATTTAATAATCAACTTTTTTGAAGAGAATATACTATTACATATGTAAGAAACATTCAAGTTATCTCCAGTGATGAGGAAATTCTCTAGAGAGTTAGATTTATAGAGGTATTTATTTCTAATGATCACATTTCATTCTTTCTTCTTCCCATATATTCTCCACAATTGTTTGGCAAGAAGGGCCTTGCTGCTATTTTTAATAGATCTCAAACCAAGGCCCCCAAATTTTTTGGGTTTGTATACACTTTCTCATGCCACCAAACTTAGTATTTTCTTTTCTTCCACCCTTGACCAGAAGAATCTTTTTTGGATTCTTCCAATCATTATAGAAAATTGATGGGGGGTTTTAAAGAGACTCAAGGCATAAACTAGGAGGTTTTGCAAAGTAAATTTCAGGAGTTGGACTTTCCCAACATTGCTTAAGAGGGCCCCTTTCCACCCAGCTATCTTGTTATTGTATATGTCAATGATGGAGTGCCAAAAGGTATCTCACGGCTTAGAATACATCGGTAAACCCAGATAGGATGAAGGCAATGCAAAAGAGAAGCTAAAGTTTCCATGACATTTGCTGCTCTATTTTTTTCTCTGGGTATTTTCCAAAAAGTTATCAAGGAAAAGTACTTTTTCAAGTCATCGATCATTATCTTGTAAGGAATCAACTTATCATCTTTTTTTTGGTAGTCATCATTGATTTGATTTATCACAAGTTGAGAGTCATCATAGACTTGTAATTTTGTTAGTTTCCATTCTAGGGCCATTTTTATGCCTATAAACAGAGCTTCATATTCTGCAATGTTATTCATGCATGGAAAGAGAAGTTTATATGATTTTGGAATAATATATCCTTGGGGTGTAAACAATAGAATTCCCACCCCCGAGTCATGTTGTGTGTAGGGTCCATCAAAGTAGAGCTTCCATGTTTTAGCCTTAATGTTTATTATGTCTCCATCTAGGAGTTCCACCTAAATAGGTTGATCATCAATTAGAGGAGCCTCCACCAACTGATCAACTATGACTTGTCCTTTTATTGCCTTTCTATCCACATATTTGATGTCAAAATCACTTAACACCATGACCTATTTTGCCAATCTCCTTGTTAGAGCTGTCTTGCTAAATAAATACTTCAAAGGTTCAATCTTAGCTACGAGCTTAACCTTATGTTCCAACATGTAGTGACATATTTTTTTTGAAGTAAAAACCATTTCTAGACATTCTCTTTCAACGAAACTATAATTTAGCTCATACTTAACCAAGGTCCTGCTGAGGTAATAAATTGCCTTTTCTTTTCCATTTTCATCCTCTTGAGCCAATAATAACACACCCAAGGAGTGATTTGTTGCTGCAATGTATAGGATTAATGGATTCTCCTTGATGGGTGACATCAATATGTATGGGTTCATCAAATATTTCTTCAAGAGTGTGAAGGATTCATCACATTGATTATACCACTTGAAAATTGTATCCTTGTGAAGAAGTTGAGTAAAAGAATGATATTTCTCATCCAATTGAGATACAAATCTTCTTATTTATTTTAGCCTTCCTTGAAGTGATCTCATTTGGCTTATATTTATTGGTGCCTCCATTTCCATTATTTCTTGAACCTTTTTGGGGTCTACCTCTGTTCCTTTTGCAAATACTATATAGCCTAGTAATCTTCCAAATTGTACACCAAATGCAAACTTTCTAGGATTTAATCTCACCTTGAATTTCTCTAATCTTGTAAAGATATTTTCCAAAATCATCAAGTTATATTTTCTTGTATGAGATTTGGCCAAGATATCATCAATATAGTCTTCTAGGAACTTGTCCATCATATCATGTAAAATTGTGGTCATAGACCTCTGATAAGTTGCTCCAACATTTTTAAGACCGAAGGGCATGACATTCCAACAAAACGTACCCAAGCACATGTAAAATTCATCTTATCTTGATCCTAAATATCTATCTTAATTTGATTGTACCCACTGAATCCATCAATGAGAGAAAACATAGAGTGCCATGTTCTTAAAAAAACTATGGCATCAATGCTTGGTAGTGGAAAGTCATCTTTAGGACATGCTAGGTTAAGATCTCTAAAGTATGTATACACTCTGATTGATTTATCATGTTTGGAGACTGGCACAGTGTTGGAGATCCATTCAGCACAGGCATTAACTCTTATGAAACCAACCTTTAACAATTTCTCCAATTCAAATTTTACTAGTAAAGTGATGTGAGGATGCATTTTCCTTAATTTATGTTTCACTATTTTATCTCTTGGTTTAAAATTTAAATGATGCATGATAAAATTTTGATCTATCCCCAACATATCTGCGTAGGACCATGCAAAATTTACTTGTCTTTCCTTAAAATTTTTTATGAATTCTTGGCTTTCTTCTGAAGTCAATGATGTTGCAAGGTTTATGATCTTAGGCTCTGATTATGTGTCGATGTTCACCTTTTATGTGGGTTAAATCAGTATAGGAGATCTTTCCTTGTAGTTCTCTGGTAAATTTTCCAATCTCTCTTCCTTATGTGCCACGGTTGGGTTTTCACCTTCGAAAATGTCTTTTATTTTTACTATTTTTTCAGGTCTAGTACTGCCACATTATGGTTTTCACCACCAGACCATTTTTTTTTTCTTTATTATTTCCTTTTCTTTTAAGAATAAGAGATTGGACACTTTCCTCCTTTGTTCCTCTTTGATATAATTCATTGACGGAAGAGGGTTCAACCACATTTAGGTACAAGGCCAACAAATTATCATTTGGAAAGGAGAGTATATCACTTGGTTTAGTTAAATCCCAATCAATTAGTTTAGGATGAATAAGAGATAAGGGTTCATCAGGTAAGTTCAAATCCATAGGATTTAAGGACATGACTTCGTTAGAAATTTTATACATTGTATCGTTCAAGTCTATCACATGTGCTTTCTCAAGGTGTTCCATAGAACATGGATCAAAATTCTCCTCAGTCGAGTCCTCTTGGGTTTCTTGAGGATAAAAATCTTGTGTGTTAAACCTATAACATTATACTCTCCTACCCATGAAGGTATCCATGGTTCACCTACCCAGCGAGTTCCATTTGATTCCTTCCTTGATTTTGATTCTTGATGAAGACTAGGTTGTTGGTTGGAACTTGATCCTTGATTTGAACTTGATTCTTTCATCACACTAGATATAGGAGTATATGTATGAATCACATACACCTCTCTATCATGACAAGATGACTCAGATAATAAATCTCATTCATATTTATTTCAATCATCCTCGCTTTCTGAATCTACCATGTTAATGTGTTCATAGGGTTTATTAGAATTCTTTTGACCATTACCTTTCTCCTGATACCCTATTCCAGATTTTTCATCACTATACCTCCAGGGGAGTTGTATAGGTTCTAACAAACCTTTATTTATTGTGCCTAAAGGTCATCTTCCTTTGTAACCCATTTTTTGCATGATTTGATAACCTTTACCATATTGGTGTGTCTGAATGCTGATATTTTGAACCCTTTCTTCATTTGAACTTGATGCCTGATTTGAGGCTTCCTCATCTTTCTAAAGCCATTTAAAAACCTCATCATCATCTTCTTCCATGGATGGGAAATTACTAGCTCTTACAAAATGTGCATTATATTTTTTAAGCAGATGAGAATTAGATGGCTTTCCATGCGATTTAGGGGAAAATTTGTTAGTAATTAGTTATTTTACTTATTAATTAAATCATTATTGATTTAATTATTAAGTCACTCATTATCTCTAGTTCACTTAAGCTAAACTTTAGACATCTAATAATTAATTCTTTATTAATTATTATCATGTAACTTAGGTTTCTCCACCTTTTGGTGTTCGATCTCCTTTATAAGGATTGATCTCTTTGTATTTTGTATTCCCTCTCTGAATGAATATTTTGTTTTTCATATCATATTGATTTTTTGTCTCCAAAGCTTTGCTTTTGTAACAGGTTATTTTGTATGTAGTGGATCTTGGTGGTTGAATTCTATTAATTCTAACATGGTATCAGAGCCATCCTGCTGCAGCCCGTTCTTGAGTTTTTGGTGCTCCGAGGGTTTCAAATTTTTTCAGCAATTTTCTGTGTGAATCTAGATGGATTTTTTTGGAGCACTTTGAGCACAAACCAACCTCACGGTTGAGCTCAAAATGCCCAAAAACCCCTATTTCCATATAAGCCACGACCATTTTGGCCAAAGTTGCATTCTGAGGCAATTTTTTTTGCCTATTCTGTCTTAGCACGGAAATCGCGAAAAAAAAATTCAATTTTTTTTAAATTTTTTTGATTGATTTTAGCACTAAATTTAGCGCATGCTTTGGAAGAAGGGTGGCCATAATGGTTCCCCCTTGGATTCTCTACTAGTCACATCGGGCCCCACTTCCCTCGGGTCCTCCGCCCCCTACGCCTCCATCGACCTTTCCTACCCCACCGCTCCAGCGCCGCCACCATCGTCGGGATTCTGCCCCCACCAAACATGCTCTGCCCATGGGGATTTAAGCCCCTCGCTCAACAGATGTGGTCACATTAGTGACCAGAGGCTCTGGATTCAGTGCCTTGTGCACGCTATATGCCCAGTGACCAGTATATTTCAAGCCATAAGGGCTAAAAAAATAATTTTGAGCCCTTTTTTGACCTACAGTTTGTTTTTTCTCTCTATGTGGAGAAAACAAAGACCAATTTTTGACTTCCATATATTGACTAAAAGCTCTTTCCTAGGTGGACATTTTTTTGGAGGTTGGATTTTCTGAGTTTTCTGTCTGACTGGATTTTTTGCCAGTCAAAGAAGAGACTTCTTTTCAGGGCTTCCAAGCCTCTAGAATGAGCATACAGACTCCCTTTTTTTCTCATGAACAGGCGTCAAAAAGATCTTGACAAGCTCTCTTCAGATCTGAGAATTTTTTTTTCTGGAGAAATTATTCAGGTATTTTCCTTTTTCATTTTGAAGCGTTTATTACACTGTCTCTCCTTATCAATGACAGATTCAACTTCATTTGAGCTTCTCACTCCTCACAATTTTTGTGTATAGAAATACCATATGACTCGGCTATTAGTAATAACTGAGAGGGGGAGTGAATCAGTGGCCTCAAAATTTATCCTTCAAACATTTAACCACCAATCAAATAAACCTCATATTATTAAGTCCCTACAAGATGCATGCCATTAAATACTTATAATGATTTAATTGTCTGTCAATTTTTCTTGTCTGTCCCTATTCTCCTTGATTACCGATAAGCAGTATAGTTATTTATCGAAACTCAGTAAATAAGTAGAGTATACCGATCAACCCAGTGTTAACTATGTCAGATACAAAACAATAAAGAAATGAATCATACACACATAACACATGAATTTTAACATAGAAACCCTGTTAAGGGAAAAACCACTGGGACCGGTACCCCAAATTTTGACTCTTCTAAAGTGAGCCATGTTAGGAGCCAACCCTGTTAAAGGTTACAAACACACTGTTAAGTGTGACCTTGTTAGAGGATTTTATACATAGAGGTTCTCACTTAGTATTGGGCATCTATTGCTACCATCCTTGAATCAGCCTCCTTAGACTGTCAATAGGTATCGGGCAAGTCCAATGCTACTTTCATGAATCAACCTATTTGGCACTCCTTGGGATGTACCTCAATATATAGAAGACTGTTAAGTCCTGCTTTGTTAAGGGACTTGATGCTTCAATGGTTAAACTAAAACACTATGACCTGTTTCTAATGCAACTTTGAATTGCAGATTTTCTAATCTATTTAAGTACATTACCTCTCTGATCAATGTATGAATTCAATTCTTTGTGCTCCACACTTTCTGCTCTGTAATGCTGTGCTTCACTGTTTGTCAGTGTCTGTAGAATTCTTTAGCTCTCCTTCAGCTTGATTGATTAGGACTGTATGAAGTTCTTCTTCATCAGTTTCTCTTCAGCATCCTCTTTTCATTCACTCCCCTTAATCCCCTTTCCATGAATGTGTATTTGAAAATGAATTAAGATTGTCTCTTATATAGATATGATATTTATTGTTTCTTGATTCTTGATTCTTGGCATGAAAAATAATCCAACCAATTTGATTTAAAGCATAACTCCTAATTTATCTCGTAGTTATCTTCTTGCCAACTATACAAATCTTCTTTAAATCAATTACTTAATTCTGGTCGAATAAAATAAAGAAAAGAAACAGTTAAGTCTATCTTTAGCTCTTGCCAGCTAGATATTTTGTCATTTTCTGAACTCTTTGTTCTGTCGGTCAATTCTTCAGCTAGTTGTCGGTGACAACTGACAGTTCTATCGGTATGACTCTAGTTAGCTTTAGGATCTCCGTCCGTCGGGCATCATTAGATTTTTACTCGTCAGGCAACTCTATTTTCAGCTCATTGGGCATCCTGTGGTTTTGCTTCATCGGGCAACACTGTCTTCTGCTCGTCGGGTATCACTGTGACTTTTCTTCTTTTCCTTTACCGATGGTGTGCACTTCGTCAGTGTTATCTGTTACTTAGTGAATACTTGACATTTATGCATTGCTGAAAGCATAACTTTTGTTCTATTGATTCTCTGAAGTCTTTGGCATTATGTACATGACAGATGATATCAAGTTGACATCAATGACAATACAAACCATTAACTGATTTAATGCTTTGCATTATCTTCAACTTAACATTATCAAACATTCAATCAGTTACATGTCATCAATCTCTCCCTTTGGCATTGATGGCAACATACTATATTATCACACTATACTATTTCTAATATAATATGAAATACAATTGTTGAGATTCATCAAACTACCAATCTTTTTGTTTGATAACTGATAAATGTTTGAACTCTGGTAAGCTCTATTTTAGCTTAGATTTGATTCTTGCAGCTCTTTGCTTTCTGATGTGTTGAGTTTTCTTCTTGTGTCAATTTTTCTCCTGTGACTGTTCTCTCTTTTGTGATGTCTTTTTCTCTTTTCAGCAACTCTCCCTTTGTGTAATCTTTTATACAACTTTCTCTCCCTTTGGATATAATCTTTCCCTGTTGGAGTAAGCTGATAATGGATAATCTCTCTCCCTTTTTTTGAATGTGATAATATGGATAATCTCTCTCCCTTTGACAGCAATGCCAAACAAATATTTTACATTCATGTCAAACAATCATTTATTCTCCTGTCCATAATATATTCCTTGAATTTCCCTTATCCATCAGCAATATAACAATATGTTATGGTGCTTGGTCCTGGTATATACCTGTCTATATATAGATGTATCTTTGAAATTCATTTTTTTGCTTGCGTCAACATGAATGATATTCTGATAATATGTAGGCTGATGCATCCTTCAGTTATATTACTGACTGGTAGACAAGGGTTTGACCCCTACTCTCTTTCTCAAGTACTCAAATGTATCCTTGGGCAGTGGCTTGGTGAAGATATCAGCCAATTGTTCTTTGGATTGCACATACTCAAGTATCACCTCCTTTTCTTGAACTTGTTCTCTCAAATAACGATACTTGATGGCAATGTGTTTAGTCTTGGAATGCATGAATGGATTCTTGGAAATGTTTATTGCACTGGTGTTATCACGATAAATAATTACTGGTTCTAAGATCTTCATATTCATGCCTTCCAATAACTGTTTGATCCATGCAATATTTGAGCAATTTGCAGCAGCAACAACATATTCTGCTTCTATAGTAGACTGAGAGATGCATCCTTGCTTCTTTCTAATCCATGTGACAAGTTTGTCACCCATAAAGAATGATCCTCCAGTTGTGCTCTTCCGGTCATCAAGATTTCTATCCCAATCAACGTCGGTAAACACCTTAAGTTCAAATTTGCCTTCTCTTCTATACCATAAGCCAAATTCCTCAGTATTCTTCACATATCTTAGAATTCTTTTCACAGCAGTCATATGTGATTCCCTAGGGTTAGCAGAAAATCTAGCAACAATTCCTACTGCATGTGCAAGATCTGGTCTAGTGTGTACAACATACATGAGTTTTCCAATCATTGATCTGTACAAAGTCTGATTTACCTCTGTTGTCTTGTCCTCCTTTGTTAACTTACACCCAGTAGCCATCGGTGTTCCAACTGGTTTGGAATCTTCCATCTTGAATATTTTTAGGACCTCTTTGATGTATTTGGACTGTGTAATTAAAATACCTTCACTTTGTTGAATGATTTGTAGACCAAGAAAGAACTTAATCTCTCCAAACATAGACATCTCAAACTCTTTGCTCATGTCATTAGCAAATGATTTGCATAACATATCATTGCCTCCAAATATGATGTCATCAACAAATATTTTAGCAATCAAAGTGTTAGCATCTGTATCTTCCTTCAAATAAAGATTACTATTTTCACTAGTCCTTACAAATCCAATACTTATAAGATAGGAATGAAGTCATTTATACCAGGTTCTAGGAGCTTGTATCAATCCATACAAGACTTTGTGAAGTCTATATACCATGTTTCTCTTGTCTGGATCGACAAACCATTTTGGTTGCTCAATGTATACCTCTTCCTCAAGTATTACATTTAGGAATGCTGACTTGACATCCATTTGATATACTTTGAATCCTTTTAATGTAGCATAAGCAAGCAATATTTTTACTCCTTCTAGCCTAGAAATGGGTGCAAAGGTCTCCCCATAGTCTATACCTTCTTCTTGTGCATACCCCTTGCATACTAGTCTTGCTTTGTTCCTTGTGACTTCTCCATTCTCGTTCAGCTTGTTCCTGAATATCCATTTTGTACCAATGACATTCTTGTCATCTGGTCTTGGCGCAAGTGACCATGTCTTGTTCTTCTCAATTTGTTCAATCTCATCATTCATAGCACTTATCCATTCCTCATTATCTAGTGCAACATTGACAGATTTTGGCTCAAACTCACAAATTAAACAATTTGAGTT
>MU225941.1:2253437-2265280 GCA_018584345.1 Thuja plicata
TAGATATGAGTGCAATTTCTACATACCTTTCATCTTCATCTGAATCATCCTTCACAGCTACAAATACCATCTCGATGTCTTCATCAGGTTCGGTGTCAGTATCTTCATCTTTGCAAGCAGCTAGGTAACTAGTCTTCTTGCCTTTGTCCTTGTAGTCTCTGGTATCTCTTCTTTTTGATTGTCTGTGACCTCTGTAATCTTTGTTATCACCTCTATCAGATTTCTTCTCAAAAGATCTGTCATTACTTCTGTCATCTTTTCTTCTGTTAGGACATCTTGCAGCAAAGTGTCCAATCTCTTTACAATTAAAACATACAAGTGGTAACTTTCCTTTGTATTTACCTTTGCATCTTTGCATTCTTCTTGCCATAAGTGCTTCTATTTCATCTAGATCTTCTTCTTCACTTTCACTTTCACTTTCACTTTCACTATCTCTTCTAGATGTGTGTCTATGACTTGATTTTCTTATTCTCATAGAAGACTTAAATGCAAACTCTAAGTTTGGTAAAACACTATTATCAAAGTTATTCATCTCAAATGAAATCAGTCTACCAATTAAAATATCAAGAGTAACTGTATTATTTTCTACTGCTCTCATTTCTTGAATGGTAGAAACTCTAATAGCATATACAGGCAGTAAGGTTCTTAAGATTTTACTTACCATTGTCTCCTCTTCAAGTGTACCTCCAACTCCTCATATAACATTGACTACTTCTTTTATTCTTGTGTTGTACTGTGTGATGTTTTCTCCTTCTTTCATTTTGAGATCGTCAAATTTTCCTTTAAGGCTTTCTGCCTTGGCTTTCAGAACATTTGTATCACCTCCATGTACAAGCTTCAGTTTGTCCCACATCTTGTTTGCAGTTTTACAATCCTTGACATCTTCAAATTCAACATCAAAGAGTGAGGAAGAAAGCTCTATGACCATGCATTTGTGTTCATGCTTCTCTCTTAATTGATCTATTGTCAATACTCCTGTAGGCAACACATATTCAGTATCTAGGAATTGAGTAACATCATTACCAATACCTGATAAGTGGAGTCTTATCCTGCTTTGCCATGAAGCAAAGTTGTCTTTGCTCAACTTGGGCACATCTCGTATGTTCATCTTGTGATCTTGACTTAGGTCTTGAAACCTTCCTTTCTAAGCACACAAGCTCTGATGCCAATTGTTAGTAATAACTGGGGGGGGTGAATTAGTGGCCTCAAAATTTATCCTTCAAACATTTAACCACCAATCAAATAAACCTCAGATTATTAAGTCCCTACAAGATGCATGCCATGAAATACATATAATGATTTAACTGTCTATCAGTTTTCCTTATCTGTCCTTATTCTCCTTGATTACCGATAAGAAGTATAACTATTTACCAAAACTTAGTAAATAAGCAGAGTATACCGATCAACCCAGTGTTAACTATGTCAGATACAAAACAATAAAGAAATGAATCATACACACATAACACATGAATTTTAACGTGGAAAACCTGTTAAGGGAAAAACCACTAGGACTGGTACCCCAAATTTTCACTCTTCTGAAGTGAGCCCTGTTAGGAGCCAACCCTGTGAAAGGTTACAAATACACTGTTAAGTGCGACCTTATTAGAGGATTTTATACATAGAGTTTGTCACTTAGTATCGGGCATCTATTGCTACCATCCTTGAATTAACCTCCTTCTTAGACTCTTAATAGGTATCGGGCAAGTCCAATGCTACTTTCATGAATCAACCTTTTTAGCACTCCTTGGGATGTACCTCAATATATAGAAGACTATTAAGTCCTGCTCTATTAAGAGACTTGATGCTTCAATGGTTAAACTGAAACACTATGACCTGTTTCTAATGCAACTTTGAATTGCAGATTTTCAGATCTATTTAAGTACATTACCTCTCTAGTCAATGTATCAATTCAATTCTTTTTGCTCCACACTTTCTGCTCTGTGATGTTGTGCTTCACTGTTCGTCGGTGTCTGCAGAATTCTTTAGCTCTCCTTCAGCTTGATTGATCAGGACTATGTGAAGTTCTTCTTCATCAATTTCTCTTCAGCATCCTCTTTTCATTCACTCCCCTTAATCCCCTTTTCTGTGAATGTGTATTTTAAAATGAATTAAGCTTGTCTCTTATATAGACATGATATTTACCATTTCTTGATTCTTGATTCTTGGTGTGAAAAACAATCCAGCCAATTTGATTTAAAGCATAACTCCTGATTTATCTCATAGTTATCTTCTTGCCAACTGTACAAATCTTCTTTAAATCAATTACTTAACTCTGGTCGAATAAAACAAAGAAAACAACCAGTTAAGTTTATCTTTAGCTCTTGCCAACTAGATATTTTGTCATTTTCTGAACTCTTTGTTCCATCGGTCAATTCTTCTGTTAGTTTTCGGTGACAACTGACAATTCTGTCAGCATGACTCTAGTTAGCTTCGGGATCTCCATCCATCTGGCATCATTAGATTTTTACTCGTAGGGCAACTCTGTTTTCAGCTCGTCGGGCATCCTGTGGTTTTGCTTCATCGGGCAACACTGTCTTCTGCTCGTCGGGTATCATTGTGACTTTTCTTGTTTGCCTTTGCCAATGGTGTGCACTTCGTCAGTGTTATCAGTCACTTAGTGAGTACTTTACATTTATGCATTGTTGAAAGCATAACCTTTGTTCTATTTATTCTCTGAAGTCTTTGGCATTATGTGCATGACCGTACAGATGATATCAAGTTGACATCAATGACAATACAAACCATTAACTAATTTAATGCTTTGCATTATCTTCAACTTAACATTATCAAACATTCAATCAGTTACATGTCATCGTCGGCTTCTCTGATCATGAGGATTACGGTCTTGTTTAGACACCATTCAGCTAGTCTTGAATCATCCTTTCGAGGTTATGCAACACATGAATAAGATGGATGAGGCCATGGGTGTGCTTTCTCTACATGTTTCAGATAGGTTTCTCTTCCATCTTGATGGGTGTGATACCCCTCTTGATATATGGGAGAAGTTTTAGACTCTCTTTGGCACAGTCATTGAGTTTAGGGCACTTCAGAGTGAGGCAGAATTGACAGCTTTAGGTCCTGAGATGTTTTCTTCTATTCAGGATTTTTTAATGAAATTCAAATCTACCAGGTATCTCTTACAGGGTTGTGGGAAGAATAAGATAGATACAAAGTGCATTTACCTGATTCATTCTAAGCTTTGTGGTCCCTTTCAGATATTTTCTCTTACCTTCCATTCCACCATGGATGCTTTGGGTCCACAATTTACCATGCCTACATTTGATATATTTTGTGATCATTTGACTTGTGAGCAGGCAAAGCTATTTCAGCTTGATTCTCTCACAGGATCACAGAACCATGCATTGGTAGCTCACCCATCTTTAGAGAAGCATGAGCATAAGTTACATACCATAGAGTCAAGGAAGGATTCTAGTTCTCAGCACTCCTTTGGACCACCTCCTCCTAAGGGGGGAAATCAAAGACAGAAAGACATCAGTGTTCTTATTGTAAAAAGCCCAATCATGATGAGTCTCATTTTTATGAAATGAAGATAGATGGATATGCAAAATAATTTTCTGATTGCAAGCTCTTCTTCAGAAGAGAAACATTGATATTCCTTCTTCTCCTTCTCACATGTCTTCTTCTTCATCATCATTCCAGTCATATGGATGTGACAATGAAAAGGGTCATGCATTATGTGCAACCTCTATTCCACACTCTTCTAGATGGCTATTGGATTTAGGTGTTTCACATCATATGATCTTCTTTGGATTTATTCTCTTCTTTTGAGGCTTCTCCTACCCCACACATTTTGATGGGAAATAACACTGTTATGAATGTATGTGGGAAATATTCTATTGACATTGATGATGGCGCATTCCATGATGTACTATGTGTTCCATCTTTGTCCTCTAACCTTCTCTCTATCTATTAGATTAATCATAGTGGGACATGGAAGACAGTTGAGTTTACTCCAGATTCAGTCCACATTAGAGACAGTGAGATAGACAATATTATTTCTATAGGGACAGTTGATCATTCTTCCCTCTTATACTCCTATCATTTTGGTCCACCATCTCCATTCTTGAAGAATAGCTCTCCATTTTAACAAGAGCCTATTGAGGTGAAGTTGGATCACTTGAACTTATGTGTAGTTCCTGAGATCAGTGTTCTGACTTCTACACCTCCACCTCATGTTGAGTTTACATATGTTCATCATGATTCATCTTCATCTTTTCTAGACATTATCGCTCCATGCATCAAGCCACCTATTATAGTTGTTGAGGACATATTAGAGGATATTCATCTGCTCTCAGATGATAGATTCAACACATCTATTGGCCCACCTTCATTGAAGATTCTATTACAGGAGTCTCATGCATTCTCTTTTGAGCATCAGCTAGGCCTTCCAGTTTCTCCTCACATTTAGGGGTTTCCTCTGTTGGAAATATATAGTAGGCTAGGTGATTGAGATGGGGGGGGGGGGTGAATCAAGAACCAATAAAATTTAATCTTTTAATCCTTTATTAGATTATCTAATCTAATTGCATGCATGAAATAGAAAATCAATAAACATCCATAATACTTGACACAATATTTGGTTACCTAGAAACCTTCCAAATAGAAAGTAAAACTGGGGTGGGGATGGCACCCACAAGATTTATTACTGTAGTGTAAATTTAGCTTGTTAAAGCTTACAATTGACCACTTCTAATGGCCTGCCTTGTTAGGAGCAATAAGGACTATTAGGTCCACCTTGTGAAAGGATTTGTACAATACAATTAAGTATGCAACTCTGTTACGATATTTGTAAAGGACTGTTAAGTCCACCTTGCTAGAGGATTTTGTTGATGCACCTGTTAGGATGAACCAATAGATGATCTTCTATGCAACTCTGATTTGCTGAATAAGATCCAATGATATAAAACTAATCACCTGAATGTGATGGATGAGTCTCTATTATACTTTTACACTGTTGTAGCCTTCCTAATCAGTCTGACACTTCATATTCACATATATACTTATTTCACACACGTTTGGATAAAAAATTACCTTACATATATACCTTATCCAAATCAAATACCTCTGTATGTCAGCTTCCATGATATATAATAATATCAAACAATATATGCTAAGTCATCCTCATACTATTACTCTAGTCCAGTAATCCACTCAGGTGATATACTGGCACTCGGGCAATATGTTGTCACTCGAGAAACATAGTAAACTCTGACACTCAAGCTACACTATGTACTTGGGTGACATTGATCACTCAGGTAATATTGATTGCCTATGTCTGCTTGATCCACACTGTCACTGCTCGAGTTACATTGTAACTGCTCAGGTTGCTCTTCAAGCTGCTGGCTTGGTCAACACTATAATGACTAAGTGTTTGGCACTCATTGACAACATGTCATGCCATAAGGTCTACAATCTCCCCTTTTGGAATTAGTGACCAAAAACACTTAGCATGTCAAAAACTCTAATCAAACTGCTGAGTAAAAACTCCCCCTTACCATCTGCTTGGGTACTTGCGCGGGTTTTGACAACTTCTTTGCAACTGACTCTGATTTTTATTTTTCAAAATTGTTTTTGTAACACTACTATATATACCTCTTCTTTTCTCTTCTCTTATGTACATGTGTTTCCTCATATATTTCTTTCCTATATACATTTCCCCCTTGTTTTTGACACAAATTCCAAAAAGCATATCTACATGGTAATACCAAAGTAGGATAGGAAATCACTATGTACCTTCAAAATTTGAGACAAAGTATTGTCCTAATTGTCTTGAAACACCTTCATGATGTGAAACTCAATCTGTATCTCTACTGACAACTCCATCATAAGCTCTGCAACTAAAAAGTTGTTGTCATGTATGAGTGTCTTTGCATGAGCAATGTGTTTTTGTATTACATCCATGTGTGGAAGGAGTTGGATCTGCATAGTTGTAAGAGATTCCCTTGTTCTTGATTCTTCCCTTAGTAGTTATACCTGCATTTCTATCAGATATTTGATCTTCACAAAGTGTGTTGAACTCGAACTGGGGTTAAGTGCCAACTGGTTTGCACTTTCCTTCAAATTTGTATCTATCTTTGTCAGCTTGGTCTTGATTTCCATTGTAAAGTTGCAAGTATCACTCAAATTTACAAATAATGCCACTACATTATTTAATGTAGTTTCTAGAGAGCTAATGAGAGAGTTTAGCTTTACTTGATCAATTGTAATTTTACCTGCAATAATCTCTAGAACTTTGTTCTCAAACTTTCTTTCTGCCTTTTGTAGTAGTTTCTCTTGACCACTTAAATCTTTATTGAACTTGTGGACTATATGAACAAGTTGGTCCATAATATTATTATTCTCATCAACTTCTATTTCTAGTGCATCTAGGAATATACCTTTTATGTCCTCTAGCACTCTGTTTCTCTTCTTTTCTGCTTGGAGCTTTTGTTGTGTATCTCTTTTCTTCCTAGCTCTCTTATTATATCCATCTTCTCTACTGTCAAGTTGGATTGATATTTTGTTTCCTTTCCTTTTCCTTTGTCCTTGGGATTAGGTGAAGGAACAATTTCCTTACCTTTTCCACTATCATCCTTGACTTTAATATCCAGTGGATCATTAACTTTTTCTACACCAACTATAGAATCTGTATCATCTGTAGAAACATTCAAGGTAACCTTTTGTGACTTGGTTAGGCTTAGTCCAGTAGTAGGTGGAGCCTGATGCTTGGTTCCTACTACTCCAGATGTAGATTTTGTAGTCTTGTCCTTGCTCGGAGATAGGATGTTCTAAATAGGTGATTGGGGCAGGGAGGCCATCACTTCTACTGCTATTTGTTCTGCATTGGCTTCTTCAATAGTTTCCACCTTAGGTAACTCTTCATCATTAGTATTTACCTTGGGGTCTATACTTGGTACCTCTGCCTTATCATCTCCTTTGTTTTCAAAAATAGACCTCCATACCGTTGTAGCATTCTACACGATATTCTCTATTCTTTTGTTCAATATCTGAAATGTCCTAAACCTTGGAGTGTGATTGTTCTCATATCTAGTCATGGCCTCTTTAACCTCTTTACTAGTCATAATAGGCATGACTTATTTCAAGTTATTTTCTCTAATATCCTTTTCTGTTCGAACTAAATTACTCCACGGAATAGACACTGCTTTGAATAGATCTTCAGTCATATGACTTTTCAATTCATATGGATCATACTTCCATCTTGCCATTTTCTCTACAACTGCTTCCTCAATCTGCTTCTGTCCATCCTTACTTCTGGAAACATATTTCAATGATTTTAGAGAACTCATACCACTACCTCCTTTAAAATCTTCAATTTTCTTCTCAAAGGTAGGTGGGGGTTTCTTGAATATGACTGTATCTTCAACTTCATCTTCCTTAGGCAATATAAGTTTCCTTCTAGATCTTCTTGAGGTGATGACAGGGGTAGAGATCTTTGTTTTTTGCTCGGGGGCTACCTTCTTCTTCTTCTTCTTCTTCTTCTTCTTCTTCTTCTTCTTAGGAGGCTTTGATTCTATATCTTCCTCTTCCTTTTCAGGTTCAACATCTTCTATCTTAATTTCATCTTCTTTACTTTCAGTGATAGAAGGAGGAGAGTCTGAAGCCTTGCCATACTTCTTTTCAAACTTCTCTAACCTTTTCTTTCCTCTTTTCAATATCTTAGGAATCTCAATTTCCAATGAAATTCTACCCTTTTCTTCTTCATAAGTACCAAAGTATGGTACTTTAGGATCAACATGCTCATTCACAAGAGCCTTAATGATATCTTTGGTCTCATCAATGTTAACCTCATATGCAAGAGGTTTCACCCATGCAACCGTAGGCTTGACTGCCTGAATGTACACTTTATCATAGTCAACTAGGAATAAAATATCATCTTTTTAATCCTCTACCAATTGTTTATGGATCCTATATATATTCTACATCTTTTGTCTGAAATACTCAAAGTATGCATCCATGATGCTCTCAAAATTGTCTCCTAATCCTGCTATGTAATCATTTATCTGATAAACTATGGGTTTGTCCTTCTTCCAAACAACTGTGCCTTTGGAAGGGAAAAGCTTCTGAATATAAAAGAATATGAAAACCAGAAGCAAACCAAAGTTACATGGATTTTTCTTTGATGCCCAGATGTTTTCCATGTTCTTGCTTAATTGGATGAGCTGCAACTCGGCAAGGTTGAATGAAAGGTTGTTCTTGACCACTTTGTATGCCAATTCCATAGCCTCACATGGTACACTATTTGGTCGGCTAGAACTATAGATTTTGTGTGCAATAACATGAATCCCAAACTTCAATTCCATGTCTGTAACTCCATTTAATCTCATGCCTCTTCTGTCCCACTCGGCAAGAATCTTCTTTGCTAGGTCATCTTGGGCTAGGGTTTTAGTAGCTTTTGGCTTGTCAAGCATAAGATACCCTATAATACGATGTACCATTGTCTTGGTAATCTTCACTGGTTGCTCCGGCCATAGGTGCATGTCATGAATACGGCTCAGAACAAACCTAATCCACTTAATTTGAAATTTTTGTGACATATGTATGATATGAGTCAAACCCTTGACTTCAAGGTGTTTATGTTCTGGCTTTAGATTCTTGGCTTCACAGAGTTTCTCATATGCTTTTTTCATTTCCAATGTACCTAGCTATTGAATAGTGCAATGATAGAAGGCTCGGATGTCATTGATCAACAACACCTTCAGAGGAATCAGGGAATGAGCTCCCATCAGATCTATCTCCTCTGCAATCGCTGGATGTAGCTTAAACTTTGGAGGTTCGCAAAAAATATTCCTCACCAACATCTCAGATCCTTTCTTAACCTTGTTGCTAGATGTAGATGCCATAATGCTCGGAGGTTTGATACAAATTTGCAACTTAAAGCTTTCAAACACAAATTCGCTCTGAATCGCTCTGCAAACTGAAAAATTTGTAAATAATAACACTTCCAATTCATCTTTTATAAGAGATTTTACGATTGATTTTTCATTAAATGCTTCGTACATGGTAGTTGGCATAGCTCGGAATGAATCTTGGCAAAAACTATACAACCCAACTTAACTCAGTTAAGCCAGGGTTGCTCAGTTGTAACTGAGATCTTGACTCGGTTAGAACTATAATGTGTCCTAGAGCATCAATATACAAATTTGGACTTGCTAGCATTTCTGGAACTGATGTATGATGGATTGTATGCATAGTTCGAGTTGTCTCCTTGAAAATTTATTCGAAGATGGTAGATCCGCCCAACTCACTACTTTGGGTGCCATTCGATCCTTCATTGTTTGGATCTGAATTGTCAGGAGATTTACTTACCCACTACTGACTCATCTAAGTTCTGATTTCAAAAAATTTTACTTTTCCTTTCTCAAAACCATTATCCACTTTTTCTCTGTTCATGTAATTCTTACTTAGATGACCGAGTTGTTTACACACATAACATCTCTTAGTAGGATTCATTTTTCTGAGGTGAGTCTTTGCACAATTTGCACCAATATGCTCATATTCACCACAATGACAACATATTCTCCATGTGTTGTAATCCTAACAAAAAATTGCTTTAGCTAGTTTTTCAGCAGGGTTCCATTCTTAGTTCTGTACTCGAAAAATTTGTGACATTGTTTGTTACAATTGAAACATTTTCCTTCAAACTTAGATTTCTCAGTGCATTCACTTTCCATATGTCCATGTTTGTTGCATTTGTATCATTTACCATTAAATTTTGACTTTCCATTGCTCCAACACTTGTTTGCTGTGTGCCCTAACTTACCACAATGATTACAAGTAGGTTTGTTGTTCTTTTGAGTTCCTTGCTATGAGGATTCACCTTGTTCAGTATAACCTAATCCAATCTGTCCATGATGTCTGAGTTGAGTTTTCTCTGTCAAGTGATCCATGCTTGCCTGTGAATTCATTATACTCTCATTGGTTTGCCTTTCAGTATTGAGATTATTTTGCAGTCTTTCATTTTCTATCCTCAGATTGTTAACTTCTTGATTTGCATTATTGAGTTGATTTATCATATCTTCTTACTGAAGTGACAAATGATGGATTTCATTTTCTTTTTCCTCTAATCTTTTACTTAGCAATATTTTATCTTCTTGTGCCATTTCTCTGTCATTTTCTGCTTGATTCTTTTGTTCCATGACTTCACATATTCTGACTGAATGAATTTCTTGTTCTCTCTTCAACTTTCTGACTTCTTCATGTAGATTGAGATTCTTTGCAAGTAGGTCTTCAATGGTTGCATCTGCTTCTTCAGAACTTCTTTCTTTGCATAAGTCTTCAATTCTTTCTTCTATGTAACTTTTATCATTCATCAACACTGCTAAATCTTTTCTTCTTTCCAGGGAAAGAGAGAGATGCTCCTTGAGTTTTCTGATCTGATCTATGGCCACTTGTAGATCTATCTTTTCATTTTCAATGGCTTTCTCCAGTCTGTATATTTCCATTGCCTCTGATCTTTTCTCAAGTTGTTAAACTTTTGTAAAGAGAACCTTTAGCTCTGATACCAATTGTTGGAAATATATAATAGGCTAGGTGACTGAGAGGGGGGGGGTGAATCAGGAACCAATAAAACTTAATCTTTTAATCCTTTATTAGATTATCTAATCTGATTACATGCATGAAATAGAAAAGCAATAAACATCCACAATACTTGACACAATATTTGATTACCCAGAAACCTTCCAAATAGAAATTAAAATTGGGGTAGGGATGGTACCCACAAGATTTATTACTGCAGTATAAATTTAGCCTGTTAAAGCTTACAATTGACTACTTCTGATGGCCTTCCCTGTTAGGAGCAATAAGGATTGTTAGGTCCACCTTGTGAAAGGATTTGTATAATACAATTAAGTATGCAACTATGTTAGGAGATTTGTAAAGGACTGTTAAGTCCACCTTGTTAGAGGATTTTGCTGATGCACCTGTTAGGATGAACCAATAGATGATCTTCTATGCAACTCTGATTTGTTGAATAAGATCCAATGATATAAAACTAATCACCTGAATGTGATGGATGAGTCTTTGTTGTACTTTTACACTGCTGTAGCCTTCTTAATCAGTCTGCCACTTCATATTCACATATATACTTATTTCACACACATTTGGATAAACAAAGTACCTTACATAGATACCTTATCCAAATCAAATACCTCTGTGAGTCAGCTTCCATGATATATAATAATATCAAACAATATATGCTAAGTCGGCCTCATACTGTTACTCGGGTCCAGTAATCCACTCAGGTGATATACTAGCACTCGGGCAATATGTTGTCACTCAGGAAACATATTAAACTTTGGCACTCGGGCTACACTGTGTACTCAAGTGACATTGATCACTCGGGTAATACTGATTGCCTCTGTTTGCTCGGTCGACACTGTCGCTACTAGGGTTACACTGTAACTGCTCGGGTTTCTCTTCAAGTTGCTGGCTCAGTCAACACTATAATGACTAAGTTTTTTTGGCACTAATTGACAACATGTCATGCCATAAGGTCTACATCCTCTTCTTCGTTCAACGCCTTTGTTTCTTTCACAATGGAGCCACATTGGTCTGATCATCAACACATGGGTTCTATCATTCTGGGGGGACTTTGGAGCCTCGATCCTGTCTCATGGGGGGGTTGGTTGTACTTATGGTTTTGAGAGTCTCTTGAGCCATTGCATTTCTGCATGCTTTTTCCATCTCTTTTTGGAGTTGATGCAGGAGCATCCCAGGGTAGTTGGCTATCCTGCATGTTTGGGAGATTTTATGGAGTTGTGTGGACTTATTTTCATGTGTGAGGGATTTGGTAGAGTTTTGTGGACCTACTTGGGTCTTTGGTA
>MU225941.1:2267984-2286437 GCA_018584345.1 Thuja plicata
GCGATTTTACTAAGACAACTATTTTGGGCATTTAATTGTTGTTGTTGGCCGACTTGTGGCATTTAATTTCGGTATTTGTATTTAATTTATGTTTAGGGCCGACCTGTGGCTTAGATTGGTATAAGTAAGGGTTGTGGGGGAAGTCATTAGTCATTCATTCATCCATCCTGGAGAAGAGGAAGAGGTAGAGAAGCAAGTTTTGAGAAGAGCTAGTGGCTGCGGCTTGGGAAACAAGGGGATTGCTTGGTGGGCTTGCGAGCACAAGTTTAGATCTTCCTTGGGGGGTTCCTACTAGTGTGTGGATTTGGGCTAGCTAGAGTTTAGTTTGGATCTTGCGAGATCTTACAGAGTTTCTATTGTAATTGCATTGTATTTGGCCGTAACCCGGAAGGCCTTACAGCCGGGCATGTTGGATGAAAATATGATGATTCTATTATGAGTATTTGCATTGTGTGGATATGAATCTCTGTGTTGTTATTTATATTCCATTGTGTGGTTATTTGCTGGGGGCTAGGACATCTCCATCGGGGATTCTCCTGCCTTGCACTGCATCAGGAGTCGAGTTTTTTCCCATGTGTTTTTCTCTATTTCTCCACTTTACAGAGATTTGGTTATGATTGGGTACCTAATTAGGCCTTGTTGTCGGAACCCAAGTTTCCTGCTTTTAGTAGTTGTTTCTAGGTTTTAGCTTCTCCCTAAGTTTATCTTAAGGGGGTGTTAGAGTAATTAGTTATTTTACTTATTAATTAAATCATCATTGATTTGATTATTAAGTCACTCATTATCTCTAGTTCACTTAAGCTAAACTTAAGGCATCTAATAATAAATTATTTATTAATTATTATCATGCAACCTAGGTTTCTCCACCTTTTGGTGTTCGATCTCCTTTATAAGGATTGATCTCTTTGTATTTTGTATTTCCTCTCTGATTGAATATTGTGTCTTTAAGACCATATTGAGTTTTTGTCTCTAAAGCTTTGCTTTTGTAATAGGTTATTTTGCATGCAGTGGATCTTGGTGGTTGAATTCTATGAATTCTAACAAAAAGGTAAGTCAAATAGTGACACAAAGTATTTTCCTACCCCCTTTTTGTTTTATTTTACATTGTTTTTCAAAGTTCTTCACCAATTTATCCATCTTTTGGTAATGTGTTTCTTTGGCTATTTCTTTTTCAAACTTAGAGGATTTTGAATTTTCCTCATCTTGACGTGAAACACTTGAGCTGGTATTCTTTATGTCTTCTTTTTTTGAATCTAAAAAACTAACCTTCTCTTTTCCCTTAGTTGAAGTAGGTAAGTTAGTTTTTTCTTGATTTGAGTTGACAATTGAACTTGAACTAGGAACCTTTCCCTAAGTTGCTTCTTTGAGAACACTTGATGTATAACCTTCACTATTGTGTGGAATATAATGACTCATTCAAGGGTTTAACCTTGTTACAATATTGAAAAATATTTGATTCTCCACTTATAGTGATCTCTTGATCCATATGCAAAAATTTTATACATTGATGATAGGTCGAAGGCATTGCTTGCATTTCGTGAATCCATGGCCTCCCTAACAAGATGTTATATGTCAACTTTATATCAAAGAATTGAAAACTATTTATTTTTTAATTGGACCAACTCTTGGCCTAAATAACATTAAGAAGCACGATCGTTTGGTTGATGTGAACTTAGGCAACCTACAAACATCACAAGCTTAGTAGTCTTAGTCAATTTTCTTCTTCAAAACGTCCTACAAGCACAAAGGAATTAGTAGTTTGCAAGAAAGAGTGTTTTCAAGTGGTGTCTTGGGCAAGCAAATCTTCTACCAAATGTCCTGCAAGGATGTGTTAGACTGTAAAACTAGGAAACCAAAAGAATAGCAAAACTGAATCAAGGGTTAGAAACCAAAAATCAATTCAAATGGACCCCTAAAAATGCTCTGCCTTCAAAACAATAAAGTACAGAGAATTATCTGCATCAATACTCGTACGACATCACATTAGAAACCATATGACAATTTAATGAAAGATGATGCCTCATATGACTATTCCTGCAGGAGAGCACGACAAAAGATCTAGATGCTAGACTCACACGACAATATAAATAACTTAAAATGATAAAGCTCTAATATCTATTTTTTTGTACAAGTATATCAGACAAATAGTACGACAATAAGCACAATTTTGAAAAAATATAAAAAATATTATGAACTTGGGGCCAAAAATAGTTCGAGCCCCACAATGGGCGCCAAAGATGTGTGGTGTAAATGTGGTATTGGCCTGCAAACAACCTACACTCAATAAACCATTAGATTAGGGGTCAATAATCATCAAATTTAACTCTAATATTTGTACAAAACCCCCCAAAATTGGCTTATTACTTCCTAGATGAAGCAACTTTGATTCTTAATAGATTCTCATTAGATTGACACAAGAATCAGTGACTAGACTACTCCAAAATGGAAGATTTAAAGGTGAGCATGATGCATGAACTTGCATACTTTTCTCTCAAGGCATAGAAATGACATGCAAGATGCATCTATGATAATGCATGAACTAGCATGAGATTAATCTAAGAAGATGCAAAAAAAACTAAGGAATGAAACTAAGATTAAACTATCTAAGAATAAATGCAAATACTATGCTAGAATGAAGATGCTCTATAATGAATAAACCCTAGAATCAAAATGACATTATAATTCTACTTCAAAATAATTGCCTCTTCTCAAAAAGGAAAGCTATCCCTTTTATAGAAACCTCCTCAAGATGGACGATCGAGATTTGAACAGGAAGGGCGGTTGAGATGCACCCTCATTCAATCCATGTGAGAGATTATTGATTGGTCAAAGTTGTATTTGTTGAGGGAGGATGAGGACAAATTTGGTAAATCCCCTTTTAATCACCCTTTAATCAAAGATTAAGTGTGCACATCCATGTGTGAATGGGTTCATTTAATAAAAGTGTGAGAACTTTTATTTAAGTGTGCAATGTATAGTGATTAAATAAATTTTCAAGCTTGGGTTAACATTAAATTGATGATTTGATTCAGGACCTTGATTTAATTATGCAAGGGGGATTATTAGGGTTTTCTTGCATGGTTAATGTCTAGCAGTGAAGGCCTTTAGATTTTAGGATTTTTAAAGCCAATTAATTAAATTAGGGGCTATAGGTTTACTAGACCAATTTTAGGTGATTACACATAGTGTCCCTTGCTTTTGAGATCTTCCGTAACTGCGGAGTCCATAATTTCTTTGGTAGAGGTGGATTAATTAGGACTCCCAAAGACATTGTCAATAGTATTGGAATATTATTTGGAAAAGTCTGCCAGTCCTGGGCATGTCTTCTTGCAAACAATGACCATTGTTGAGTTTCATAATGCAAATTGTTAGTTTTTCTTTGTTTATTTGCATGTGATCTAGCTCATATAGAGCCATTAAAACTAATCTTTGTCCTTTGAGATTTGCTTCGCTCTACCCCATAGGGCTCTTCTCTGCTTTGCTCCACCATTTTTTATGTAGTTCTTTATCTAATTATCTATTGAATAAATTAATAAATTTATTAATATCCTCTCATTTTTTTTAAATGATATTTTTCTCTATAATTTTAGTTAACTCATCCACCTCTTCAAGCTAACTCTAGAAATCAATTGAATTAACTCTTAATCCTTGATCAAATGGTCACCATCCATTTGATCTTCTGAAAAATCATAAATAAATCTCATTTTATTCATCTTTTTCAATCATGAATGTTTTATGCAAAATAAATCTTATCAATTTTACCATTCAAAAATCATTAGTGTTATATCGGTCAATTAAGAACTCACACATCTTGACCACTTAGAGTAATATCTACTCGATAATAATTGAGTTCATGGTATTTTTTCTTTGAATTTATGTTGTGTTGCTTTGTGAACTTCATTTTGTGCTCTATCTTAGGTTTTTTAGTATTTTAGAATAGGAAGCTTGTATATTCTCATTTGTTATCTAATGTATTATATGAACTTGTTTATGAAATTTATGAGTATTTTATGTTCCAAAAATATGACTAAATAGTAAAATATTTTTAAAAATTAAAATACTATAAAATAGGAAGCTCAAGTTCAAAACAACTAGATGCATAGACACATAATTAACAAAAAATTGCCAAAAAGGGGTTGGACCTAAAAAATCATCTAGATGATTGAGATATGAGCTTCTAAAGTAGGGGTGTAAAAATGAGAATTTTAATGAAGAGGGGTCTCTTGTAAGGGTAAAGAAATGTGTTGTTGTAATAGTTGCATAAGCTTGACACATATGCAATTTTATTCAATATGAGACAATAAAGTGGCAGAGGCCACATAGGCAAGTCTAAGTGGAACTATAATAGCCCAACTTGTCTTTGGTTAAAGTCCAAGATAAAATAGATAGTTTAGATGACCCAAATAAGACAAACTAGAATAGATTGAGTAGACAAGACAACCATGTTGGATTAGCGTATGTAGCATGTTCAAGACACGAAACAAAGATATGCTAGTCACAAGTAATCTACGTTGGAAATAATACTATTTGGAACAAGGGCAACATAACAAAGTGCTAGGTTAAGGGAAATAAAGATAATTTTGAAGGATGGATGGTGTGATAATGTTTACATGGGTTAGATTAGATATAAGAGTCAAAATAATGGATGCCAAAGAAAATATAAGGAAGTCAATTAGGTTGAAGAAAAATGAAGCTAAGTAGGTCAAGACAACTTAGGCTAGAATAAAGGGCAAAAGCCAAGTAAAATATGACTATAATGCACACCATGATGAGTATGATTGGAGCATGGATGAGTGTGTGGGTTGAACTAATTGGTTCTAATCACATTGGACCAACAAAGGGACTAAACAACTATGAGAAGTTCAAAAGCACTTTAGACCTCCATAATAGTACCAGGTTGTGCATTCTCAAACAACATGCATAGAGAGAACATTCTAGACCCCCTTGAACAACTTGCTCTAAATAAGAAAAATGTATAGTCGATCTTAAGGTTTTTAGTGTTTTTTAGTCTCATTGGGCTCATGATATAATCAAAATTAATCAAACAAACACAAAGGAACATCTAAATGAAGATTATCTTTTTGAAATCCATTTTTGGTGAAACAAAAACGCACCTTGACTTTCTCGAGTCTCTTGAACACAAGGGTGCAACAAAAAAAAAACATTATGTAAACCCAATATTCAATGAATTGAGATATCTCAAAACTAAAAACATAGTAAACTACCCTAGGAACCATGACTTTAATACCATGTTAGATTCTAAAAATTGATAAACTTCCAAGAGTTTGTGCAAGGAGAAACATACAAACTCTATTCAATATATAAAAATTAGAGAATTTTAGGAATGAGGATAACTCCAACTACCAAAAACAACCATGAATTACCTCCCTGGAAGATGAATTCTACCTTCATAACGACCCACTATTAAAAACCTTAACAAGCTAAACAAACCAATTGAAAAAATACTTAAAACCATTAAAAATAAATAAAAATCTACATCAACATATATACTAAAATATATTTTTCCTAATTTTAAATCATAAATTTCTATTTAAAATCTATAAATCAATGGTCATGTATTTTAAAATCTTTAACAAACCATTATATAAAGTTTTATTATAATTTTATCCCATTGCAAATTGTATATATCTATTAAAAGGAAAGTTATAATTACGTTTCAATTATTATTAAAGTCAACTTAAGAACCATTGGTCCTTTTATTTTATTTTATTGATATGTCAAACAAAATGAAATATAAATACAAACCCCAACTAGTGACATTAATTGAAACTTGTGGAAGATGCAAAAATTGCAATGCTCAAACCACCTATGTCTCCATGTGCTAATGCACACATTTCCATTAAGTGCCTAAGCAAGGTCTTACCAGTTCTAAGCACTCAATAGTTATATATTTGTTTTGGTAAATGTTTCTACATAATATTATATGCATACCTTTTAAAAAACTTGATGGTCATTAAATTGCAAAGTCAAGGGGAAGGGTGCAATAGAAAAAAACCTGCAACTACAGTACAGAAAAAACAAACAAAAGAAAAGTTGTAATTGGACATCAATTTTCACGCTTCTGTACTAATTATCGGTTGTTCCGATTTCCTTAAAACAAAATAGCATTGCCATCCAAATAGCAATGAAGACGACATAGTGTCTCAATAAACTCTGATCTTTCCGTTTTGTTCCTTATTCGTCCCCTTCACATAAAATGACAATAAATAATAAACCCTTGACACCCTGAGTACAGATCCAACTTGTTTTTCCAGAGCCAACTCTCTTACATATCCAAGTGGGTTTATAGGTTTCGATCCTAACTGAATATGGCAGTGATGAAACTGGTGATATGGATTTCCATGGTGGTGGTGGTTTTGTTGAGAGCAGAGTGCTTCTATCTTCCTGGAGTTGCTCCTCAAGATTTCAAGAAGGTAAGTTTCAACCCCCTCTTTCTTCAGATATTTCTCATGCCCAGTAGTTTTCTTCGAGGTCCAAGGGTTTGCCTTTGTTGTGTTTAATGGGCTTGTCTGAGTTTTCATTCTCTGCAAATATTGAGAATATTAAGGGTTCAGGCTGTTTAAAAGTTCTAAGACATGGAAGCAAAGTTCCAAAATCTTGGAAAGTCTGGAATTATACGGCCTTACATGCTTTGAAGTGGTTTTTGTTGATAAGAAACAAAAAATCAAATGCCTGGACATCGCTCCGTGGTGCCTGATGCTGGGAATTAGAGACTGTCCGGAATCATCTACTCACTTCTCTTGTATAAGCGATTTATTGCCTGAAACTTGTTTTTTGCTTCAAGGAGTGCAATTTCATTATTTGTCTCCCACACATGATATACTGATTATAACAGACAAACCATTTGGCGTATAATTTCAACTTTTATGTAAAACTCTGTAAATTATGGTCTTGGGATGACTTTTAACTCCCCACTTAGTAGTTACCATTCATGTTGCCATGTTATTTTTTAAAGCCCAATATAACCTGTAGGATATAGATGTGTTTCTAGAATTCTCTCATTTTTTATTCCAACGTTTCCTCATCCATTCCCCTCTCCCCAATAAACGTTGAGTCAGTGGTGCATAGCTTGTAAATAATTCAACTATCATATTTAGCAGGTATCAGAGTAGGTTTCCAGGCTATGGAGCATTAACAACCAGCAATATCACCTGAAGTTCAATTATAGGCCGGTGGGATATAGAAAGGAATAGCAACTGAATTTTAATTTTATACAGTCAAAGAAATTAAATAGGAATAAAAATTTAAGAAAGATATTTTTAAGTTATGCCATTAGTTAATTTAAAAGCACTAATTGTGGAAAGGAGGAATACTCTACATAAAAAGGATAACTTTGAGAAAAATGAAGCAAGATTTACCTAGAACTGATAAATTGAACTGTGATAGTTCTTTCCAACCGAGAAGTTAGTAAGCCCTTATAGTATGTGGTTTATTTTTCTTGACGGTGTATAGTGTTTTATTTAAGCTTTTTAATTTCCTCTGATTGCAATGCATCATCCAATTGCCATTTCTATTACTATACACTCATATGGTCCACTGGGTCCTAATATTTCAATTCATACATGCATATTGTTGTGTTCTAGTAACTCATCTATTGTTAGATGTTGGGCTGAGGTAGGTATTTCATTTTATTGTTAGAATTTTTTGAGGGTAAAATTTGTTCACTCTAATTTCCAGACCAAATGAAACAATTGACAGGATTCTATGCGCAATTCATAATAATTGACATGCAACTGCCACATCTTGAAATGCTAAAGGTTTGCAAATATAAAGCAGGAGTTTCAAGTTATATTTCATACTTAATGTGGGGGCGATTCCTCTGCTACATTGAATAAATCGTTTATTAGCATCAGTATTTGCCCCACATGTAGTGGTATTTACTCTTCTAGGAAGGATTGAATTTTAGTCCAGCTTGTATGATAGGTCAGCTATTTGAACCAAATTAATAATGAATGAATTTCTTTATATATATTTGGAAAGTGATGTCGTTCAAGATCAAATTAGTGTGAATTGCTCCATAATTTAGCTATGTTTGCGCTTTATGATTAAATTGAGTAGAAGCACAAAACATGTCATTATTGAAGGAAGGCATGTATTTCTAGCATGCTATTATACAGCCATCCACAATGTTATCAAATCTTTGGTGATGTGCCCCTTGTCCTCAAGGCCTTGTTCTGGATTCCATAGACATATTGGAAACTTGGCAATGAAGACAAAACTTGGAAAGGTTTCTCAACCTTGCATCTCAATGTCAAGAATGAAAAAATGCAATTTTTGGGCAATAGAACACAAAAGTGCATTTTATACTCTAGAGGTTGATGTTGGCTCAAAAAATGTCAAAATGAGCCTTAAATGGAGCAAGCGGGCTATGGCAACATGGACCTTTTTGAGATTTATAATGAACAGAGAGAATACATACGGATAGACCATTTTGGATGTTAAATATACCCAGGAACATAACCTTTATGTGGCCAATTTTCCATCATGTAAAACCAGATTTTTGGACATTTAACTTATAAGAGGAGATTTGATGAAGTGATCATCAGAAGTCCCATATCAAAACAGCCTGTAGAAATGACACCATCTTATAATACCGCTCTAAGAATGCCATATCTCCTGTTAAACAGTAATAGTAATCTTTGTGGAATCTTAAAAAGGCAATGCTTTTACAGGAAGTACTTGAGAAAATAAAGACTGGAAGCTCAATAAATTTTTTTTCAGTAGTGGGATTATATTCCTATCATAACAGTGAGACAATGGCTATCATAGCCATAACAGAAGATCTCTCATCAAAGTTGCTTTGTCTATTTTTAGGAAGATGCTCACTGTCACCATCTGCAAAGTATCTTTGTTGCCATTGTTTATTTTGAAGCCCAGATTTGAAAACAGAACCCAGAGAAGATTCATCGAATCATTTGATATTAAAGAGCATATGCTGCTGAGCCGAGTGATGATGGTATGTTGAGTTGTATAATTAATAATAGGCATCCCCATCCTGGAAATTCATATCTTTCCAGCGGAGCTTCACTACAATCTTCATTATGCTCAGTTGGTATATTATGATTTGGGCTCAGGGGCTAATGAGAAGCAAAGGACCTGGAAGTTCATCAGCATGAATCTTCAAATCCTTCCCAACCATTTTCTTCTTATGGTCTTGTATTTTCTGTTAGGATTAAGTAATACTGAGAGGGGGAGTGAATCAGTATTACAACACTTTAAACATGAACTTAATAAATTCCAACTTAACCATACAATTACTGAAATGAAAAGAACATAAGCACATAACACATAACTCATAACACCATGAATTGTTGTCGAGGAAACCCTGGCCAAGGGAAAACCCCGGTGGGGATGGTACCCACAAATATGTACTAAAAGTATAGTGTCCCTGTTAGGAGACCTAGCCCTGTTAGGAGCTGAGTATTACATTAACGCATTTGCCTGTTAGGGGAATACAAAACCTTGTTAAAGGTACACTAAGCATACAACTCTTACAATTAGAAATAATTTTGTTACAATCTCAGAAATGAACATTATAAGCATCAACTATGCTTAAATAGTTCTTGTTATAGCTCGTATCTGTCTAATATGCATTCCATCATCTCATAACTGCCTCTTTTTCTTTCACATCCTCATCATCATTCTTCGCTTAACAAAAAGCTCTTCATATATATATGTGTTACATCATTCAGTCGACTCTCTATTACAATACAAAATAGAATCAATACTTATACAAAAAGTAAATACAATGTTGGCGACCTTGTACTACCAAAGTATAGGTAATCCACAATAACAATCCAACTTAGCATGTTTGGATTCTATCTCATACTCCCTTAATCATCACGGCTGTTCATCTACTCTGTCTTACTGTCTTCGCATGTCTTCAAAACACTCTAACTCTCTGTGATCAACCAAAACACAAGCGACCTTAACCGAAGGTCATACACATACCAAAATGTCTTCCTCTAAGCTCGCATGTCATCAAACATCGTATATCATCTTCGCTGTCCAAAACTATACTGCTATACTCTATCTTATTGATTACTGTACTTAGTTATTTTGCTATCTGCATCTTCAAAACTGTAAACAACTCCAAGCGGTCACCATACCAGATGTGTGTTGCCATAAATGACAACCCTCAAGTGTCCCATAAAACTCCAAAATGCATCACTTGCCAACAATCTCTCCCTTTGGCATTGATGGCAAGTTGGCAACACTTAGTGAAAAATGACTAAGTGTCAATACTCAACAAAAAATATCTCCATATATTCTATACATCTACATACATTTTTCATCTCTTCTCTTCTCCCCCTTTGACAAATGGCAAAGGTGTACAAAAATGTAGAGTACTTTTGCTTACCAGAAAATTTAGACCATCTTTAGTACATCTCGGAAAGAGTTTTCCAAGATCTTCACTTCCTCTGGCCAGGTCTTCACCAAAATCTAACTCACATGAATCAATTAGTTCGATGCAAATGAAGAAGAATCTGTTGCCTTTAGATTAGTAGGCATATGTGTTGTAAGTGCCTATCCTGTCTTCTCCATGTCAGAGATATGAACCTCAAGAATTGATAGCTTGGGAGTGATTAGACTCTTCAGCAAACCAAATCTTGTCATAACTCTCCCTCTTTCTGTATCAAGGACACTCAGTTTGTCCAAAATCTTAGATAACTCTCTGTCTATCTCCAATACAAATTGTGAGGTCTCACAACTATCCATCAATTTATCCAGAGTGGATCTGTCCTTCGTGACTATGTTTTCAATGTTTTTGATATGTCTGATAGGGTTGATACAGTAACTATATAACTTCCTTCCTTGTGTGACACAACATTTAGCCTCAGATGTAGTCTTATTCAGTATTCCCAAGTCCCAAGAAATAGACTTGCATACTTCCTCTAATTTCTTCTCAAGATCTCTTCTCAGCCTTCTCTTCAGCGATCTTCACTAATGACTCATAGTGACTGTCAAAGTCATCTGCCATGTTCAAGTTCTCTGCATCATCTTTTCCCTGAAAAACAATAGGTGCTGGAAGTAGTTTTTTCAGAGTGTCAACTGCTCTTGTCATTACCTTAGCCTTCTTCTCTCCTTTCTGCTCAGATCTTTCTTTAGCTTTAGCAAATGCGATGTAGGATAACTTCATCAGCTCATCCACATCCATGTTCTCAACATCAGTGCTCGAAGCCTTATCGACACTTGCCAACAACAAAGGTGAAGAATTAGATGTCACAGTTTCCCGCTTCACTTCAACCTTATTCACTGTATCTTCCATTATTTCATTAATGTTTTCCTTCTGTTTTTCTTTCTCTGTCATATCCTTGTCACTGCTTTCCTCAAAGGTTGTATATTGCACAAAGGGGCCGTTCACATCCTGCGAAGTGTCCAATGACACAGGCACACCAGAAACATAGAAATCTTGTTGCTTCACAGTACTTACATACTGACTAGCATCTTCGCTCAATGATTTATCAAGATCTATTTCAGCTTTCTTTGATGATTCGCCTATCACAATTGGTTTGGGCTTAGGAGCCTTAGGTGGCAAGATGTCTTCAGTTTCAGTTCCCATTAAAACTTTCTCCACTGCTCTCTGTGTCTCAATTACTTCATCATATTTTCTTCCCATTATCTTTACTAATCTTGTCTTTGTTCTCAGTAAAGGTTTTAGTTCCTGCAATATTCTTTCCATCTCTTTCACAGATACAACTGGCAACATGCCTTCAATTGCTTGTTCTCTAATTACTTCATCTTCCTTCTGTGCTAATTGTTTCCTTATTTCCAGTTTCTCATATAACTCCTCAGGTACACTGCCTCCAATCTCTAACAAATTCTTCTTAAAAACAAGTAAATGATTAATCACTATGTCCTCAATCAAAAGTTTGTCAGATGCCTCATACCTGTCATAGTATTTAGCCAATGAAACAAGTTTCCCTTGCTCAATGACCCTTTTCTCTAGCATTTTCATATCTGGTTTCCATAGTTGTCTTACACTGGTGGTCTCGTTTTCAACTTTATTCTCTTCTCCTTCTGTCCTCTGTTTCTTAGGAGGTGAGTCCAATTTAGTGGACCTTGTGTTTCTTCGAGGTACTAGCTTTGTTGTCTCTTCCTGCGATGTCTTCTGTGGTGGTGAGGGTGTAGTTACATCTATCACAATAGAAAATGGACTAACTACCTGCACAACTTCTAGAGGTGGAAGGGCTGCAGTAGCAGTGCTTGCCAATCCATAAGATCTCTCTGCCATCTTCTTCCTCACTTCTTTCATTTCCTTTTTGGTTATATCGGCCTTAGCTGCCAAGTCATCTACTACATTTTCTATTTTTCTCTTCCTTGATGATCTAGTCTGTTCTTCTCTAATCTTTGCTGATTTCTCCTCATAGGTTCCCCATCTCTCCTCTGATGAATCAACTTCTGAAGCTAAAACATGTTCTACTTGCATGATTAAAACTTAAGAACTTACCTCATAGCCTAGTGGATAGCACCATTTCATTCTAGGTATAACTGCCTCAAAGCATACACAATCAATTTCAACCATGAAACAGATTGAGTCCTTGTATTTTTCTACCACTGCCTCAAGAATTCTTTCCCTTGCCTTCATTTCTCTCTGTAGGATTTTGATCATAGCAAATAATTCTCCATCTACCCATGTGCTGTTCTATGTCCTATAAATCTAAGATAGCTGAATTTCAGTAGCTATACTGCCTTTCCATGCTCCAGGGTGCATGCCAGGAAATGTGTGAACAATGTGAATGTACATATGTATCAACAAAGCTCCAAATCTGAATCCTTTAGATTTATCCTTCTTAATCTGCCTTACATTCTCCAAAAATTGTTGTGTTAGGACTTTGCAAAGGTTATACTTTATGTTTTCTTTCACCATCTTATAGGCCATCAAAATTACTCTTGTTGATACTGAATTGGGTTGGCTGCTATAATGAAGTTTATAGCCTAAAATCAAAGTAACCAATCTTACATCCTGTTGAAATATGTCGTTTACCGTCATCGCTCTCCTGTCCCACTGTGAATGCGTTAGGGTTTCTACCATCTTCTTAGCGTTTTTCTCTGCAACAGGTACTACACCAGTATTGTCCAATCCTGTTATGTCATGAATTAGGTCATTGCAGATCTTCACAGGCTGATCTCCAAGCAATATGAACTTATCATGAACTCTGCTCAAGATAATCTTTATCCATTCTTCTTCGTCAAAGTCATGAAGTTTGGTTATCTTCATAATGCTTAGGTTATTAAGGTGTGCGAACTCATCCTTCATCTTTCCATAATCACCTATCATGTCTTCCATCTCTGTAGCAATCTCATCATCTCCCAGAGTTTCATATTTGCAATGAATGTATGCCCTAATATCTTCGACATGTAGAACTCCGTAGGGTGTTTGAGAAAATGCGCCTTCGGGGTCATCCTCAGTAGATTTGAAAGGGTGTTTCTTGAATTTGTATCTAGGTCTTTCTGCAACATCAAAAATCATAGGAGTATCCATTTTCAAAGCTTCGCAAATGATCTAAATACCTTTTACTGTTGAAAACGCGAAACCCTGCTTTGATCAAATTCTTCAACACACTTGCTCCAATTCTGTTTCTGCTCTAGTTTCTGTTCTCCTTAGGCTCTGCTCTGCAAATGATGTTCAATTATGCTCTTTCAATTCACCTTATACTTTGCTGAGTGAAGAAATGACACAGTTCCCAATGAACTTATTTCTGCACATAAACCAGTCAAATAACAATCTGGCGATCATCAGATATAGGCTTGTCAAACCATGCGATCTCAGATATGTGATCCAAAACATTTCTACATGCTCTCCTTAAGCTTGCAAGAGCTTACTCCGCAAATTCAGGTGCTGGATAGATTTCTGATGTATTCTTCCAATGCTCCCCCTAAGGCCATGCTTGGCCATCTAGGTTGATGTAGCAATGTTAGCATCAGGCGAAGACTCAGTGGCATCTACTGATTCTCCCTGAACCTTTTCCTCACTTGACTCCTTTACCTTCCATACCTTATTGCTATTGTTATCTTTTGCTTTCTTGAAACAACTATTAATTTCACTTCTGTACTCTGCAAGACTCTTACCAGTATCACTGTCATTCTTCTTTGTATCCATAGGAGGTGGTACTCTTTTGTTGTCCGCTCTATTGTACCTGCAAAACTTCGCTATATGCGCTAGATTGTTACATTTGTAGCATATAGGAGGTGATCTGTTCTGATTTACCTTCAACTTACAATACCTTGCGATGTGCCCAAGGTTATTACATTTGTAACATGTCGTTTTAGCCGCTGTCTTCTCCCTAATGTTATCTTGTCTTAATATAGATTGATCAGGTCTGCTTTCTTGTGCCCATATGCATGACAATTAAAGCAATAACCAGAAAAAGGTTTGAAAGGGGCTTTACCTCTGCAATCTCTCTTCATGTGTCCAACCATGTTACATCCAAAACATCTACCTCTGAAAGGTCTGATTTGTTCTTCAGGTTCTTCAAGAGTAGGTTTTTCTCCATCAATCTTCGCATCAGATTTTTCTTCTTGATTCTTGGAACATTCAACTTCATTGAAGCCAACACCAGTCATGTCTCCTTTAGGTTTCTGTCTTTCTCTTTGTTCATCGATCAAATCAATGTTCATGTGAAGTCTCTCAATATGTTTCTTTGCCTCAACAAGTTAACCTTTTATGATCTGATTATATTTCTCTAATTCCAGATACTTGTTCTTTTAGTGATCAAGTTCAGTCTTCATTTGTCCCATCAGAATATTAGCATCCTTCAAAGCATCTTTAGTTTTGATTTTAGCATCCTTTTCTTGTCGAATCTCTTTAGCCATCGTATCATGATTAAGTTTTAAAGTATCATTCTCTTGTTCAAGTTGTTTTATCTGATCTGAAGTATCATTCTCTGAATCCTCTTTTATACTAACCATAAGATCCTGTCTCTGACTTCTGGAAAGTTCAAGCTGATCTATTAGTTTCTTAATGAGTCCCTCAGCTCTTCTCAATTTGAATCTCAAGTCACCTTTCTCTGCTTTGGCTTTGTCGAGGTCTTCAAGTGTTGCTTCAAAGTTTTCCTCCAAACTTTCAGAATCCATCTTGATTTCCCTTTAGCCATTAAACTTTCTCTCCAAGGGCCAACAACTCTGATACCAATTGTTAGGATTAAGTAATACTGAGAGGAGGGGGGGGTGAATCAATATTACAACACTTTAAACATGAACTTAATAAATTCCAACTTAACCATACAATTATTGAAATGAAAAGAACATAAGCACATAACACTTAACTCATAACACCATGAATTGTTGTCGAGAAAACCCTGGCCAAGGGAAAACCCCGGTGGGGATGGTACCCACAAATATGTACTAAAAGTATAGTGCCCCTGTTAGGAGCTGAGTATTACATTAGCATATTTCCCTGTTAGGGGAATACAAAACCCTGTTAAAGGTACACTGAGCATACAACTCTTACAATCAGAAATAGTTCTGTTACAATCTTAGAAATGAACATTACAAGCATCATCTATGCTTAGATTGTTTCTGTTATAGCTCACATCTGTCTGATATGCATTCCATCATCTCATCACTGCCTCTTTTTCTTTCACATTTTCATCATCATTCTTCGCTTAACAAAAAGCTCTTCATATATATATATATGTGTGTTACATCATTCAGTCAACTCTCTATTACAATACAAAATAGATTCAATACTCATACAAAAAGTAAATACAATGTCGGCGACCTTGTACTACCAAAGCATAGGTAATCCACAGTAACAATCCAACTTAGCACATTTGGATTCTATCTCATACTCCCTTAATCATCGCGACTGTTCATCTGCTCTGTTTCACTGTTCCATTGTCTTTGCATGTCTTCAAAACACTCTAACTCTCTGTGATCAACACCAAAACACAAGCGACCTTAACCGAAGGTCATACACATTCCAAAATGTCTTCCTGTAAGCTCGCATGTCGTCAAACATCGTATATCATCTTCGCTGTCCAAAACTATACTGCTATACTCTGTCTTACTGATTACTGTACTTAGTTATTTTGCTATCTGCATCTCCAAAACTGTAAACAACTCCAAGCGGTCATCTTACCAGATGTGTTGCCATAAATGACAACCCTCAAATGTCCCATAACACTCCAAAATGCATCACTTGCCAACATATTCTGAGTGAGATGGCATCCTGAATATTTTCCTTTTTACTTTACATCTGGGCAAGCTTTTCCATGCGGTTAATTTCTCTAGAGTGCATTGGAGTAGTTTTCCCATTCTTTTTTCTAGATCTATTGCATTTCATTTCTTCTTTCTTCCCGTTCTCATTACCTTTCATCTGTAGGACAGAACACTTAAATTGAGAAGAAACTATGATACAAAGAAACCAAGTTCTGAAAACTGCGTGTAGTTAAAGACAGCTTTTTTTCCTCTGAATCTAGCCAGTCCAGCATTCTTGGCAAAACATGGTAGTCCCTATTTTAATTCAGATTTAGTGACTTGGCAAAAACCTGGTAAAACACAACAGTCCTATTTTTTTTTGAGTGGGATTCGACACATCAAAAAAATTCTGCAAAACTTGGCGAATTTAAAATTATTAAAATCCTTATGGAAAATTTTCTCAAAAGGAGGTACATAGTTGTTTAGAACAAATTCATTACATGAACTATGGAAATATCATGTCTTTAAATAAAAAATATACTAAAATTCCTTAGAAAAAATCATGCAAAATACAAATACAAAACATATGAAACAAGTTTGTAGAACATTGGGAAAATGTTTTTTTATTAGCTTTGAATGAAAATAAAATACAATATCACATTAACGTGCATATACAACAAGATGAATGTTATGAATCATGATGACCAAAAATTATATTAAAAATTACAATTCTGTGCAAGTTACAACAATTTATAATTTTGCTTCCTTTTGTACATCCTAGTGATGGTTGGGGTCTTGCTTCTTGCCATTGGTTGTGGCTCCTCCTTGGAACTCGACAGTAATTAGTGCTTCTTGGGCTCAACGACATCATAAGCCATGATGCCATGCTTTTGCTGCACCCTCCTTTGCTTGCTTCTCAAAATAAGCAAACTTGTCTTCTATGAACATGGAGACCTCATCCTAGATAACCTAGTTACCACATGAATCAATATCATCCAAATCAATCTAAGCCTTCCGCCTTTTCAAGTGAAGGAAAAAGTTGTATTGTATGAAGATGGGCTCATTGAGGTGCATTTGTGTCAACTTTTTGCACTTCTTGTGAATGGCATCAAGCAAATACCAATTGCGCTCTCATCCAAAAGTGTTGCAACGTTCAAACAAACTTCAAAGAACTGCTTTTTTAGCATTTGGGGCCGCCCCAATCTTCCCACTAAATAGCTACAAAATAGGTAATCAGAAAAAGTGAGCAATAATTGCACAAATCAAAGATTTTGAAGTGAAGTTAAGATTGAAATTTTTATTACTAGGTGCCTACGTGTTTCTTCCTTTGATAGCTAGTGGTAAAGATAAGAGGCTTCCTCAACATGTTTTAGATTTCCATAACTCTTCAATAATCGTGTCCTTGACCTCAAATCTTAAGCAACATCCTCACAGTGCATGTTGAGATGCCTTCCATGACCTCCTTATCAACATTGTTGAAGTGATCTGCAAAGAAAAAATTGGGTTGGGGTGGTACGATGCTACATGAATGAATTGATTGTTTGAATTTTCATATATGTGCCAAATGGGATTAGATTTTCTTCTATTACTCCATAATAGTTTTGAATGGCCTCCTTGGCCTTGTCCATGGTGCCTATCCACCAAGCATGAAACCCTAACTAAGGGCTTTAGACTTGCAAACATATTAAAGTTGTAGTTAATTTTTTTTTTAAATACAATATCTAATGACTAGAATTTAGAACAAATCATCCCTATTGTCACTTGTGCTGTTGCTTAGCTAACTTGTACCCCTTTTGTAAAGCAATCTCAAACACCTCCCCCTCCAACAATTATACTTGGATTCTTATCATTCTTGGTTTTGTTTGAGGTGATGTCAAGATCATCATCCAACCATTTGAAGTCAGTAGAAAGTTATGAATGTACAATTCCTTCCATGTATTTATCCTTCTAGTAATACAATGCATTCATACTTGCACCAATATTTTTTTTCACCATTTTTTTTTTCTCTTCCATAATTGTCTTTGCATTTGCTTTTGCTTTTTGGAGCAACAACAGATTGCCTTGAACCCCATTCTTGCAATTGTCAAGTTTGTGACCAAATTCTTCAAATATGCACTTCTTGTCATGTTGAAGTTCCAAAGTTCTATGACTCGGACCCGCCTATGACTCGGCAAGGTCGACTCGACCCGCGACTCACCTATGACTCGGCAAAATGAAAAACAAAGATTTTTTAGGATTTAAAACTTGTTTCAGGCACCCATTATTGAGTAAAGCTTAAAAACACTATAA
>MU225941.1:2289734-2319219 GCA_018584345.1 Thuja plicata
TCTCCCCGAAGTGATCTTGTGCACTCCTTGATGCTCTTCTTCCTTGCTGGTTTCAAACCCTTGGCCTCTTATTTTTCTTCCCCTCTCTCACTTTTCCTCTCTTTTCTCCCAACAAGCAAAACGAAATACCTTTTAGGGCAAATTAGAAGACACTTGTAAAAAAAAAAGAAGAAAAAACTTGTGCTTTTTTGTTTTTTTTTAGGTCATGGCATGCTGACTGATGCGGCCGGGTCATAGACCACGGACTCGGCGAGTCATGGCATGACTCACATGACTCGCGAGTCATGCGAGTCATGACCCACGACTCGTCGAGTCATGAAAACGGGTCATGATAACCCGCTAGCAATGACTCGACCCGCGAGTCATCGCTACTCGCATGACTCGCGGCGAGTCATGGAACACTGTGTTGAACAAATGTTTGTAGTAGTACCAAAAATAAACACACGCTGTGCTTGTTTTGTCATGCTTCTCCTTGTTCCAAACCATGCTTTCAAGCAAAGGTTGTGAACTTGTTGCATTCCATGGAATGAAAAATCTCCGTGACTGCATTTGGTTGGAGCTTGATGAAGTGGACGTGCCATGAATTCATGGCCTGCCCATAGAGCCCACAATCTCAATTGTGTTTGCCTCTAATTCAATGCCATTTTGGGATTCATCATTGCGACAATAACTGCAAGTCTTCTCATCCTTACAAATTTTATTTAAAAATTTAGAAAAACTTGTTAAAAAACAGAAAAATAAAGTATGTCTGAAACCTCTAATTTATCGCTTCCAAAAAATAACCAAAATTTGCCAGAAGAAGAGATCAAAGGCTGTGTCTCCAAATCCGCACTTATATAGGTTGGTTCCGGGAATGAAATGTCCCAGAATCATATCCTGGTTTTAATTGATTGCAGACTTGACCAGAGTACCTGTATTTACTGCCGGAAAGGCTTCAGAGTTTCTCCCATCAAACCCAACTGATCTTGGTGCTTTTGTGGCATTTTGGAGTGAATTCAGAATGATTCCAGAGGTGATGCGTTTATTGACAGGTTTTTGAAACTTTTTTGACCATGAAAAGACCTAAAAGCAGTGGTTTTTGTTATATTGTGACTTTTTTAGCCGGCGTGTGAGGGACGAACAACTGTATAGTCCAAATGACAGCGGATAGGATTGCAACTTATTATAACATCGTGCAGCTGCTCAAGGGGCAATTTCGGGGAGGTTTGAGTTTGGAAGATATTATTTCAGAGTCGAACCAGCAAAAGACATGTTTAGACAAAGACTAAAGTTTATAAGTGCTCTATTTTAATTTTTGACACTTTTTTTCTGTTTGACCAGCTTGTACAGTTTTTTTAAATTTTGTATTGATTAAGTTTTTGCTTAACTTTAAAGTTTATTTAATAATTTATAAAGTCTCATGATAAATATAATTTTGAAAGTTTTTAATAAATTATTAACAAAGTATATTTGAATATGCATATTTATTATTTAATTGTATAATTATTTTATGTTCATTTATTAATACTGTTATTTACACTGTATTATTTAAATATTATTATATACTTTTAGTGTTTTGTACAGACCTCCAAAATGTACCCAGTCTCCCCTCAAAAATCTGCCAGACTAGTATATTGTACCTGTGTACTTGTACTTGTACCCGATTACTATTTGGCAACTCAAATCAAAGGAGATAAATTGTTGTGTGAATGACAAGTGAGGGCAAGCAAGGGTAAAGAAGGCAAATCAAATAGTGTTTTTTTTGCAGTTTCTTTTCCAGATTGCATTGCAAATGTAGCAAGTCATAGGCTTGGCCTTGTTCACTTGTAGTGGTACTTGCAGTGACTTCATGCTTGTAACTTGTGCCAACTTTGTTGTGAGTATGCAGGCAACTTCCTTGCTAAGTACTACAACTTGCAAGTATTGGCAGGCCACACGGTTGCTTGACGAGTTTTTGAACTATGTTTTAAATGATAAGTGTGAGAAAGATTGCTTCATAAATACCCCACGCTTGCAATAAAAATTGGGGCATTGTGAATAAGTTCTATAAAGGTAAATGCAACCAACAAGTGAGATTGATTTTCTAAATTAAGTTTAACTGAAGTCAAGAATCTACCTTATCAAGGATTAGCATTGCTAAACAGCATGGAAAGCCATCTTGACCTGGTGAATTTATGACGACTGCTGTTCCTATTACATCTCAGAGAATATTGTTTTTGTACTTGTCTTTCTTTCCGACTTTTGCTTGTCATTTCTAGGGCTTTGTTTCTCTCTTCATATAATTTCTGCAGCTCTGTATCAAAAAACCTCATTCCTGAACTCTCCATCTACGAAATCTAGTTGCTAGGGCTTTTGGCAAAAAAATTTAATATTTTATTACTTGAGGAGTGCCTGATTAGTTAAAAATTCCAGATTATTTTGTTGCAATAATTACATTCATAGTTCACAGACTCGGACTCAGAGAGTACTCGGCAAGCCCAAAATTTTCAACTTGGCAAAAACTTGCCAAATACTTGACAAAAACTCGGCAACAACTCGGCAATTTAGAAAGCACTAAAAATTAAAATCTCTTAAAGAAACACATTTTAATTTGTAAAATTCAATTACAAAATGTATTAAATTAAAAATTGACACCTCGAAAGAGAAAATGCATGATATTATAGGAAAAACAAGTCAAAAACACATTTTAACCAACGTTTTACCTGCGTCGACATTTATACCCATGTTTTTTTGCGTCTATAAAATTGCGAGAGTTAAGCTTGTGAAAATTCGCCCGGCAAAAAAATGGAGTACTCGGCAATTCAAAGAGTACGTACGCAGAGTTTGCGAACTATGATTACATTTCATCTTTCTGGAAAAAGCTTCTGTTATGCATCTGCTTGCCTGTTAAATTGTAAGGGTCTGTTTGCCATTGGATCATCCATGCTTTGGACAAAAGCCCTGAATAAAAGAGGCCTGTGATCTTGTAATATCCCTAAGTGGGGATATTGTATATTTCTAAGTGATTGAACTCCACGGAAACCAATGTTTAAATCTTATTTCAAATCAGATCTATCACACAGATAATATATTAAACAGCATATGCAGAAATGAATGATAAACCTGTATTGATTAACCCTTGCAAAATGAACAAATGACAACTGTTTGCAAAACAGGTTAATCCTCTTATGATAGTGAGAATTACACTTATAGATAATATAATTTGTCAGAACTTTATGAACAACTGCAGCAATATTATTATAAAAAATTATAGCAAACAGAATCACAATTCTTTGGTGCTAAGAAAGTTGCCTAAACTTAAAACAAAGAGGCATTGTAAGAACCGCGCAGACAACAAATTAACACAAGATTTACTTCGAGGTAAGGAAGACTCCAAAGCAAGGGCCCTTTTGATTACCACTTGGAGAGTAGAAGGCTCAATGCTTTGACCAATCCCTTTAATGGCTCTGTCAATCCTTCTACGAATAGAACAGTGATCCTTCTTGCAAATACATCAAGAACTTTGACAACCATCTTCTGAAAGTCACCTATGTAGTGTTCCACTGGTCCTTAGTGTTTTAGCTATGCCGATTCTTGAAAGTGAAGTTATGGATCAGCCCTATCAAATCTTTTAATCAGTCTTTGGCTACACTCTTCAAAAGTAGTGATAAGACTATGCCCTTGTGTCACAATGCCATGGTACCATCATTCATGGGCTAGCCCTTCTAGTTGGAGGGAGGCAAATTTGATGACTTCTTCGTAGATTGGATTTAGATATAGGAAGGTGTTGATTTTCTGGATCCAAGCACAGGCTAAACACTTTTGTGTCCCATCAAACATAGGGAACCTTGCCTAAATATTGTTGTAACTCCTTGTTACCCCAATTCTGAATTGCTTTCTTCTCGATTCAAATACCATTTTGGAATTTCATGTTGGGAAATGTAGAAAATGATAGATTGTCTCAAATTTCTTGCTGTAGGACTTTGTATTCAACACAAAGGGCTGAGAAATCCTCTATTATCTCCATTGCCTCTCCTTTCAAAGGATTTGATCTCTTTTGAAGGAATTTGGTTTGGAAGGGATTGGGAGAAGAATCAACCATTTGGTTGATGCCTGATGTACTTCCCTTTTAAGTAGGCGATTTTGGAGCTTCTGGAGCTTTCTAACCTTGCATGACTTGCATCATCATTGCCGTTGCACCTTTGGGTCTGTTGGTGTTTGAAAACGTTTATGCTTTGAAAGCCACCAATATACCTTGAGACTGATTTTAGGAGTGGTTAGCTCCAAGTATGAAAGCTCTGCAAGGTAATAGGACCAACTATAGGGACAAGACTGCCCTCTGCACTTCTGGCTCTGTTAAACCAAGGCGGGTACACCTAATCCAGATAAACATTCAACTCTTTACAACTTATTACTCAGGATTACAACAACAGATAATGGTAAGAAAGTATTGAATGCTAACTAGACATTCATTGACTCTCCATTACCATGAAGGACCACAATCAACAACCACAACACATAAAAGACTTTGGGAATGGTTTTGATGTGTAAGACTGCAGAATATAGCCCAAAACCAATCAAACATGTATCTCAATAGAATCTACTAATCCCTGATCAGTGCCTTATCCATAGGGCAATGTATCAAATGCAAATACAGGAAACATGAACCAACTATTGTCAAAGACTCGAAGCCATAGACACAATCAATCCAAACCAACCACTACTTATAGTATCCTTCTGTAGACAAACCTAAAGAGTCTATATCTTATCCAAAGCTGATTTAATTTGATCCTAGATCAAAACTAGGGAATAAAACATATACATAGAGAAGTTCTATGCAGTGGACCAAAAGATTCCAAACTCAATAGATAAACACCAAGGAGAGACTTGAAACTGGAAAAAATGTATTAAGTATGATGAATCATGTTCATATTCTAATCTGATTTAAAACATACACCACTTCAATAACATGCAAAAGATCTGAAAGTTTCTATTCTATCTAAATACAAAATGATACAGTCTGCTATATTCCCATGGGACTAAAGCCTGGAACTAGCACTTGGGATCCAAACTTCCGAACCCTTATAACAGAGAAAAGAAAGCCTTATGTAGGAGGAAAACCCTAAAGATGATGGCCATTTCGCAACTGTCCTTCTTCATCAATCTGATTTACTGAAGTCCTTCTCACCGATTTGATCTTTCTCTAAAAGATCTGCAAAGATATGATTTGATCTATCTTGCCAACCAATTGTCCTGCCTTCAACAAGAAGCAACCCCTCTTCATACTTCATCATGAGTACAATCAGATATGAAACCGCCACTCGCCTCGGGATGTTCAAGAACAATCTTTCTCTCAAAGAAGTAATGGATAGCCCATGCCTGTTTAATTCATTTAGGGTCTACAGGCCTTCGAAGGAAATCAAATCCTCCAACCACCAGACCTGGAAACAAATCCATTATAAAAGCAGAAGAGACAAGGCGCCGCTTAAGGAGTACATAAGATATGCAAATCAGAATAGAAAACCCTAAGCCACCTCTCACTCATAACCGCGCTCTGAACTGTCCAATCCCTATCCAAGCAACACCCTATAGATGTGTAAACATGACCCAAGAAATCAGATCTACCAATTAATTGCTCTACAGTACACGACATGGGTCACCGCTTGAAAACCCTGAAGAAAAGATTTAAATATTAAAAAATTTGTTATAACGGCTACAGGTGGCGCGGAAATCTCCATCAACGGTCCAGATGAAAAACTTTCTCATCTTTAAAACACGGCTGTAGATCTCCTTTAAAAACCCAAGCATTAAGTAAAAAAAATTACTTGAGCCCGGTCATCTTCCATTGACCTCCATGTGGCACCTCCCCATTGGGCCTTAGAACCACTTGTCCCTTACCTTTCTGCACAGGCCCCACACTCCTTACCATCGACCTAGACGCATGGCAAGATCTCGCCATCACGCGATGCATATCCATCGTGCATCCTTCCTTCGCGCAATGACGAAACACCCTTTCATTTGATCCACCTTACCGGTCCCACCATTTATCTCACCGCCTGTGCCACGTGGCACCACCTGATTCGCTGGGACCTCTGCCACCTCATCCTACTTGGCCTTGCCACCTGTCAGTGTACCACATGTCAGCACCCGCGCCATCGCGCTATCTGATTGAACTCATCGTGACTCGGATCGCGTAACACCCTGCCGACACCTGTCATAACACCCTGCCGACACCTGCCACTGCGTTGACTACGTCACCTGAGCGCTGGCCCACAAAATTACCCAACGAATCAGGTGGTGCCACGTGGCACATGCGGCAAGATAAATGGTGGGACCTCTGCCACCTCCTCATCCTACTTGGCCTTGCCACCTGTTAGTCTACCACATGTCAGCACCAGCGCCATCGCGCTATCTGACTAAACCCGTCGTGACTCGGATCGCACCATAACGCCTTGCCGACACCTGTCACTGCATCGACCATGTCACCTGAGCGCTGGCCCACAAAATTAGCCTCTTGCACGCCAGCTGGCCGCCACATCACCACCATCCAAATGCTTGGCCACGAACTGCTGGCCAACAAGCCGCGTGCCTTTCGGCACTTAACCATTGCAGGCTCGGATATAAAAACAATAAGTTCCTTCACCACACAACCAATGTGGGATAAAGGACTTAGGGCACTTCAAAACAAAACACAAACCAGTGAGGGCGCCAATGATTTTGACTGTTGCCAACACTTTCTGACTGCATAAAGACCATCCAAAGGCCTCAAAACACGACATCCTCGTCCCTCTGCAACATTCTCACGCAAGATAAAGAGGAAAACTCTCTGCAACCTTAAGATTTCCGCTATTAAAGCTCTGCAAAAAGCTCAAAAAGGCACTCACAGAAATGAGTACTAACAGGGTCCTTGAGCCATCTCTCTGGCCTGAATTCAAATTGATTGCTGCTTCAAACATTGTTTGACCTTTACTTTCCTCTTATCAATTCATTTTGCCGTCTGTTTGCTATCTTGTGTATCCTTTTTTGACCATATTGTGCCTGCCTTTGATTCCCTGTATGGCAGGATCATGGCTCTGACAGCACTGTAATGTTTCAAATAAAGATATTGTATATTTCTAATTAATTTAACTCCATGGTAACCTATGTTTACATATCATTTTAAATCAGATCTTTGACAACAGATAATATACTAAACAGCATATGTAGAAATGAATTATAAACCCTTGCAAAATGAACAAACAACACATCAGTTCACGAAACAGGTTAATCCTCTCATTACAGTGGCCATTACACTTATAGATAATTCAGTTTGCCAGAACTTTTAAGGACAACTTCAGCATTATTATTATTAGAAATATAGCAAATCTATATCGAGTAGAATTACAATTCCTAGGTGCGAAGAGAGCTGCCTAATTCTGAAACAAACAGGCTCCATAAGAGCTGCCCAAACAACAAAATAGTGAAGCCCAATTACAATCCCTATCTGAAACTACAGCAGATGGTTCAAGGGTTTCTTTCCACTAACCAGGTATGAAAATCATGGGGTTTCTGTCCTCCAATCTCCAATAGATGGATAGGAGGTCCAATCTATTTGAGTTAAATCAATGGATGAACAAGCATATCTTCTTTACCTTGTCTTTTTTTTAGACTGTAGGAATCAGGTAGCTCCTCCATAACCTGCGGTGCACTGGGTAAACTTATTAATATGACCGGTGCAGCTGGTGCTTGCGCGACATGCCCTCTGGACCTCATGATCTTGTGCCTACCACAGGAAGCTCTTAGCAAATGAGCTAGGCCCCTAACCCTTTTGAACCTCGTCTTGATTAAATATACAATTTTCAATTTTTTTTCCTTTTCCTTCAAAATACACCTACACACAATCCTTGGCCAACAACATTAATAAAGTGATCAACTTATAACTCCCATGGTCCCATGGTCAGGTACTCAGGGAGTCAGGAGACTCAGGATACCCAATGTAAACACTTGTACTTCCCTAAGTTACTTTCCCTAAGCCTGTGGAAAACGAAAAATGGGCTTAGGGGTCAACCCCGAATCTTATGGAAAAGGGGGACATGACAAATATGAGACTGAGGCACATTTCAGTGAAACAGCATAGAAGGGAAATGTCTTAAGTGATGTAAAGGTGTCTGAAATATAAATCATGTGAAATCATGTGACTCTCTGAAATGTGTTCTATCCTGAATACTGGTTCAGGCATAATTAGATATTCCATTCTGATCAACATCTTTCAGCTCCAATGGCTCTGTGATACACTGGAATTTCCTGGCATCAGGAGAATCTCATCTTTTCATGAGTGAGGATCTATTATTGTTAATTCCAATTAGTTTTGGCTCCCCTTACAGAATTAACCCTATTTGGACTGACCTTTGCTAATAAGATAATGTCATAATCTCCCCGTCTGCCACATGGTGCACATTGAATAAAAAGTGGCTTGATTTAATATTTTCTTATCTGCCTGAAATAACTAATATGATCACCTGGATGCGACAGTGGACTTATTGACCATTCATTTGAAAGATCATGTAATAATGTATTGTAACGTGTCTCCATCCAATCACTAGCAGTTGAAATATATGTTTGCATCTGCCAGTGTCTAGTTGAATATTTGATATATCTTACATCAGATTAACCAGCTAGTGAGATTTTTCTTTAAAGGGTCAAAGCATATTTTTACTGGCCTGCATGGAAAATCTGTATCATGTAATGAAAGTAAGTATGTTTTACTACTTTGCTTCCTTGTGGTGTTGAAGCGATTTCCATCCTACATGTTCATTGTTTCTTTGTGTGTCCAGAGTGATCCGCTACAGGTCAAAGTAAACAAGCTGGCTTCTACGAAGACACAACTTCCTTATGAGTACTATTCTCTGCCATATTGTCATCCAAAGAAGATTATTGATTCTTCAGAAAATCTTGGTGAAGTTCTTCGAGGTGATCGCATTGAAAACTCTCCTTATATGGTGAGTTACAAGTTTCTTTCAACTTGTTTGTTTTTTCTTTTTGATATTGAATGTATGCCTTAATATTTCTGGCACCTTCTTATGTTTGTGGCTATAGAGATAAATTAATGTAGCTCCTGCCACTGCAGTTTAAAATGAGAGAAAGTAGACTTTGCAATGTTGTTTGTAAGACTAAATTTGATGCAAGTGGAGTAAAGAATTTCAAGGAGAAGATCGATGATGATTATCGTGTGAATATGTAAGGGTGTTTTAGTTTATATTTTTATTCTATTTTAGTGTTGTAGTATCTTGCAGGATAACTCTCAAGGGATAGTGTGTTCCAACACAACAGTTTTTTTATATTCTATTTGCACTTTGACACATCCAGCAAGTGCTTTAATCTTCACTTCGTCAACAAAGAGAATTTTTTCATTATTATGCATAAGTTGTCAAATTCTTCTGAGATGTTGCACTTATATGCTTTTGTCTTAATGGAATCAGGATTTTGGATAATCTCCCAGTGGCAGTTGCTAGACTGAGACCTGATGGTCAGTCTCCTTCTTATGAGCATGGCTTTAGGGTTGGATTGAAAGGAAGCCTCAGTGGGGTGAGTTGAAATTCTTACTTGCATGCATATAAGATTGTAAAGATTAATTTGATTTTCACAGCTGAAATCCTGTCTTTGGCAATCTGGTGAATTATATTCTCATGCAGGTTAATGTAACTTGTGTTTTTGAACATGAACATAAACACTATTCTGACTTGAGATCTGTGTTGTTGCGTTGATGCAGAGTCCTGAAGAGAGATATTTCATTCACAACCATTTATCTTTTGTTGTGTCTTTTCATAAGGATCTTGAGACAGATTATGCACGTATTGTAGGATTTGAAGTTACACCATACAGGTTTGGTTATATAGTAAAATGATGAGCATCAGTTGTTTGTGATTCCTATCCCCTTTCACCTTAAGTAAAATGCTATGGAGAAACACAGTGACATTAAATTTTTAGTTGAGGTTAACTTATTGTTAGATGATTTCAGTGTGATATCAATTCCTCTTATCTGTTTCATTTAATGAAATTGAAGATTACTAATATGTTTATTATTGTTACCTCATTCCATTATGGAATTTTCTAAATTAGTTTTCTTAATTTTCTGAGTAAAACTTTAAACGAGCAGGAAAATACATTTTAACTTTTACTGAAGTTATGTATACAATTTGATGTGTTACTATTATTTCAAATTTGTTAAGTAGATTATATATGTTTCGCTTCACTTGACATTTTTTAAATTATTATATATGTTTATGAATTTCTTTCCAAGTTTGATAATATTCCTCAATCTGTTATATCAACTGGATATATTCTCTATGATCTATATCTTGAAATTAGTTAACTGTCTTTATCACAGCGTGAAGCATGAGTATGAGAAACCATGGAATGAAGAACAGCCCCATTTGACAACATGTGATCCAAATACTAAACGTACAGTTTCAAATACTGATATACCCCAGGAAGTGGTGGAAGACCAAGAAATCATTTTTTCTTATGACGTTTCATTCCTGGTATTAACTAGAGTTCAAATGATTTCTCTTACATCACTCTTCTGCATTAGCTTGAGCTGAAACCTTATATGTTTACAAACTCATTTTTGCTATGTTTGCGGGTCTTGCAGGATAGCCCTGTGAAATGGGCATCTCGTTGGGATACATACCTTCTGATGATAGATGATCAGATCCACTGGTTCTCTATCATTAATTCTTTGATGATTGTATTATTTCTCTCTGGAATGGTTGCAATGATAATGATGCGAACATTATACCGAGATATCTCAAAGTATAATCAATTAGAAACACAGGATGAAGCACAAGAGGAAACAGGTTGGAAGTTGGTTCATGGAGATGTATTTAGGGCTCCTTCCCATTCAAGCTTACTGTGTGTTTATGTGGGAACTGGAGTACAATTTTTCGGGATGACCCTTGTCACAATGATTTTCGCAATGCTTGGTTTCCTTTCCCCATCAAATCGTGGAGGTCTAATGACAGCTATGCTTCTTTTGTGGGTTTTCATGGGTTTGTTTGCTGGGTACTGCTCTTCTCGTCTTTATAAGATGTTTAAAGGCACAGAATGGAGAAAGAATACACTCAAGACAGCCTTCTTGTTTCCAGGCATTGTATTTTGCATTTTCTTTGTACTAAACACATTGATTTGGGGTGAGAAGTCATCTGGTGCTGTTCCTTTTGGTACCATGTTTGCTTTGGTTTCTCTCTGGTTTGGAATTTCTGTTCCCTTGGTCTTTGTGGGTAGCTACTTTGGGTACAAGAAACCTGCAATTGAGCATCCAGTGAAAACCAATAAGATCCCCCGTCAGATTCCAGAACAAGCTTGGTACATGCGGCCATTTTTCTCTATACTCATTGGAGGCATTTTGCCTTTTGGTGCTGTTTTTATTGAACTATTCTTCATCTTAACATCTATATGGCTGCATCAGTTCTACTACATCTTTGGGTTCCTGTTCCTTGTCTTTGTGATTCTTATTGTCACATGTGCAGAGATAACCATTGTCCTATGCTACTTCCAGTTGTGCAGTGAAGATTATCACTGGTGGTGGAGATCTTATTTGACTGCAGGCTCTTCAGCTTTTTATTTGTTTCTGTATGCAACATTCTATTTCTTCACCAAGCTGGAGATCACAAAGTTTGTTTCCGGGATTTTGTATTTTGGTTACATGACGATCATTTCATATGCATTCTTTGTATTGACTGGTACAATAGGTTTCTATGCTTGCTTCTGGTTTGTGCGGATGATATACTCATCAGTGAAGATTGACTGAAGCATCTCATATAGTGGTCATTTTGCATAAGAACCTGGGAAGTTCTGGTTTAAAGAATTGCTACTTTCTCATTTATGTAGTTTGGGGTTTCGGCATGACATGACAGGATGTGCTGGCAGCGAAGGCAATGCTAATCTTGTATGATGGTGTACTTTCTGCTTAGCTTTAACCTTCCTGATACAATCCCAAGTATGAGAAGCTTGAGGAGCTTGATTTTCAATGTAATACAATGTTTCCCATTGCATTGAATGCTGACACCTTTGATATTTAGTGGTTGTTAAGTCTATTCAGCCATGGATATAGTCTGTTGGATATCCTTTTTTTAAATAGATTTTATGACATAATTGTTTGGTGGATTCTAAGGTTGCTTCTTTTAATTTATTCAGGTCTTTCTGGCTGCTGTGGATTTACAAAAAAAGAACTCACAGCTTCATATTAATGCAATTGTTTCTTTATGTCATTAATTGAAGTTGTTTGTAACAAATCTACTTTCTCTGGGTTTGTACAATCGGTTATGGTTCTTTAACCTGCAGGCATTGTCCATTTTGTGACTTAACCATTAAACACTTGTGCCCCTGTTTGACAAGTGTTTAACCGTTGTGACAATTCTACTTCCTCTGGGTTTTTACGTGCTTGTTATTTTTGAACATCCAAAAATTTTCCTGGCAGAGTTCGCGAGTTCCCATATCAGCTTTAGGACATCCATGTGTTAAATAGGTTGCTACCTATTGTAATGAAACTTAAGGACATAGTACATACACAACATCCAGACTTCCAAGTTGTTCAGCTTTCGTTTTTGGAAAATGCAGTAATGAACTGGAATACCTTTAATTACATCTAATCATATGTTAGTTGAAGCAACACCTCTTCCTCTTAAGAGGGCCTCAGCTATGAACTTTCGTCCACCAAAGTAGTGGTTTTAGCTCACCAAAATAAAACATATAAAGCGACTTTTAGAGTTTGCTTTTGAGCCAGCCAGCTTCTTCTTTTAAAGTTTTATTTTTTAATGGAAGTTAATATAGTGTTATCGTTGTGTAAAACTTCAATTCTTTCAATTAAGGGGAGGATCTAGTAGTGGAGCATGTTCTATAGTTGTGATAGAATTTGTTAATTTAATATTCAATAATTTTAATAATAATAGTTGTGATTTTAAAGTAAGTGCTGATCATGAGTTAAATAATTGAATTAAATATATTATTTAGATATAAAAAGCCATATTAGTGCATCAATAAAACATGACTTAATAGACACACATTATAATTTAATGCACCACCACCACCAGTTTATCTCATTTTAAGGACTTTTTTGTGCATTTCAAGAAAAACATGTAGTTGTGACATCATATGATAATGTGGACCTAAAGCCTTAAGCCTGGAATTTGACAGTCACCCTTGCCTTGTCATATGATTTTTAAAGAAAATAAAATTAAAAAATAATTATAAATTAGTAAAATATCAAAAATCTCAATTTAACTAAACACGTTTTTAAATTCATAAGCTTTAAGATTCTAAATTAATTTAAATATATAATAAACAAAATAGAAACATTAATATTTATATTAAAATATTTTAAAATTTATTATAAACTAAACTATTATATTGCCTATAATAATATGAGAGGTTGGAATTTAGAGTGCTCAACTATTAAATCTTCTCTCATGATATGACTTTATGTTTACGAAAAAAAAAATATCATTTATTTATTTTGAATGCTCCTAAATAGATGCCTTTGTGCTTTCACACACCTAGACCCATGTGCTTATGCATGCACATATCTTTATTTTCTTTAGTGGTCCCATAAAGGGAAAAAATATTATAGAATAAATTGGTTCATGGTTTTCATATAGTTTGTTTGCTTTTTAAAATAAAAATATGGGGTTTTATGAAATATTTTTAAAATCATGTGCATAATACAAAAGTATCTTAATAAAATAGTGGAGCAATTATAGTTTAGAAATTCAATTTTTAGCAATAGGTGCATGACAGGGGTTGAGATTATACAACTATTATATAATAAAAAATGTGTCACATAAATCTGAGATTACTTTTCCTTCCTTTTCTATATAATTACAAGCTTAATTAGATATAAAATACAATTGAAATTCATGTTTGAATCTCCATTTTACATTAAACATCTTCATTATCTATAATAGATATAAAATACAATTGAAATCTACATTTGAATCTCCATTTTACATTCCACATCTTCGCTATTTACAATAGATATATTAATCTTATACACTATAATATCTAATATAAAATTAAAAATTTTGGTAGAACTGCATAATAATAATGGATATTGTTTGGTGACAGGATAAGACTGCCAAAGTGGAAGAATGATGGATCAGATTAAAGGTAAACACTCCAAAAGGTTCTCGTCTTTTTTTGATATGACTCTTCGGTCCCATAAGAAGGGGACTAAAGGAAATTCTTAATGGTTGGTTTTGGTCCTGGGGTGCTGATCCTCAAAGTTTTATCTTTGGCAGTGTTTTTCTGTGTTTTGTCTGGAGGGATGACCTATATTATACCTGGTCCATTGTGTTTATTCGTGAAACTTGTAATGCTTTTTCTAACATTTTAGTTCTATTCAGAGTTTTGAGGCACCTTCAAAACCTCTTTTTTTCTTAATAAAAAATAATAGATACTGTTTGCAAGTGTAATTGTGCAAGTGTAATTGTGTAAGAGTTTATATCTAATTTATCATCATCTTCGCATGAGTTGGTATATGGGCCCTCATCCTAAGGACAAGTTCTACCACCCAACTGTTACTATTTCACTGCCTTGTGAACAGTAGGTAGGAAGAAAAAACCATAAAATCCAAAGGGGTTGGAATATATTCTAGACACTTGTGGTCATTTTGATTGTGACAAGTGGGGAAACAAACAGATGAACTACTTCTGTTGGCTCTGAAAACTAATTTTAGTTTATAAAAATTGGTGCACTTGAGTCTCATGCTAAAACTTTTTCATTGTTTTGTTTCGAGAGATTTGATGATTTGTTCTTGTCTGTGATCTGATGTGACTGTTGTGGTCTGATCTCTGCCCACTTGCTTCTTTTCAATGATAAATGTTATAATTAACTTAAATCATTTCATCAACAAGAAAGTGTTACATCAAAGCTGTTGAGTGTCTCCTCCACTTTCACCACTCTCCCTCTTTGATTTGGAACCCTACTTGTCAAAGCCCATCAGTCCTTCGTCCCAAATGTACTGCTGGGGCCACCTGCCCTTCTCTTCTTGCTCTAAGCCCAACATCAATTTCAGGAAAGAGACACTACGTCCCACCAACTGTTGTCTACGTGGCATAACCATTGGGTCCACATAATGAACAATGGGATACTTCGCCACCTCGCACCCCTACCTATGAACCACATAGAAACCCTCTGGTAATGGGACTCATCAATGTTCTCCAAAACATCCCCCAGCTCTTCTTGCTCTAAGCCCAACATCAATGTTCTCCAAAACATCCCCCAGCTCACCCAAAAAGCTTCCCCTCACCGATTTCTTGCATAAATTCTTGGCCATCACCTTTGTTTCCTTAGCATCTAGTATGGAAGCCAAAAATATGTCGGAGTTAATTCTGTGTTGATGGTCTGTCCAGAGATAATCCGCCCCTAACACCATTCGAATAGTATGCATGACCAAACAATGCTCTGTTTTTAAAATCCCCCTCAAACTCTTGTCAGAAACTTCACCTAAAAATAGCATCTGTCTCCTTCGGCCTGCCGATCTCACAGGATTATCCATCGGTGGTAGTCATTCTCTCCCATAACACACCCTGCAAATGCTAGAAGGCAGTTTTTCACACCATAAGTTTACAGAGGAAAATAGAGAACCCCCACACTTATATCCAGAAATTTACCTAAGGTCAAATATTTTCTGAACACTACCATCTAATATCATTAATTTTGTTTGCTTAGAATCCCACAAACCTACCAACCTTACACCTTTTCCTCATGTAAAACAGAGAGGCGCATGCGAAAGCCTGTGGGGAGGGATTATGAGCCACACAAACCTTAAGTTTTGTGTCTTGGCGCCATAAACACACCAATCCATCATCTATGAATTCATTAGCCAAAACGGAAAGAAAGTATAAAGGCCGACTCCTTTAGGCCCCGTTTGTTTTACGGAATTGGGAGTGACACTTTCCGTTTTTGGGAGTGACGCTTCTCGTTTTTGCAAATCCGCTGTTTGTTTCTCTAAATTGCAATTCTGGATTCGTAAGCAAAACCGGGTTTAGACACCAAAATGAGTGGCATCATCTTCCCACTAAATAGGTGGAATTAGAAATCATACCCTGGTTTTGCGATAATAAGGTTTTGAGTCAAATTCCAATTCCCCAAGATGCAAAACCGGGATTTCAAAACCTGATTTTGTGATAATAAGGTTTTGACTCAATTCCAATTCCGCCAAACAAACGGGGCCTTAATGATTGCCTTTTCCCTAATGTGTCATCATGAAAGCACACCAAAGCGGCACGGTCTACGGGGTCTTGAGAATACACCCTCTTGCAATGTAAATACAATACATTTAGATCAAAAAACACTGCGTACGGGTGCATTTATGTTGCATGCTTATGTTAGGCAACCGACAACATCACTATTGAATTGACTCAACCACCACCTTAGCCAACTCGTCAACAACCTTATTACCTTCTTTCTAATCATGAGTTATTTTGAAGTCCAAAAATTTCCCAATCAAAGTCCAATCAAGTTGATCCACTTCTAAAGTTTCTAGTTAGGGGATATTTTTGTCTGATTGCATTAACTGTTAACATATAGTCTCATTCCAAATGCAACTTTTCCATCTGTATTTCGATTCCATCTTTCATGCTAAAGACAACAACTTTGAATTTTGTATCAATGTTAGTCATAATATTGCTATCATGATTCAACTGTGTAGTTTTTGAGTCAAATTCACTGGCCCATGCTTCATGAGTAGTGGTTCACAAGAACCCATCTCTCATGAGAATGAATGGAACACTTAGCACTCATTGCATCTAGGTGATGCTCATAGAGGTGAAGCACCAGGACTTCTAGGGAGGTCACCAATCCTAGTACTACTCCAGCTCAAGCACACTTAACCATGGAGTTTCCTCCAAGATCAAGCCCATTTTGCTTGCAACCTCATTTACAAAACCTTCAGCAAGTTTTGTGTTGTAAGGACCGTTCATAATAAAGCCCCTTAAGCTCATCAATTGATAAGTAGGAGATATCTTCCACAATAAGTCAAATTGTGATATTGCTATCAAGATTCAATTGTGTAGTTTTTGAGTCAAACTCAAATTGTAATATTGCTACCAGGATTCAACTGTGTAGTTTTTGAGTCAAACTCATTGACTCAAAAACTACACAGTTGAATCCTGATAGAAATATCAGAATTTGATTTGTTGTGGAAGATATCTCCTACTTATCATTGTTAGTCATCACACCCAAGAGAATGGATTTTGATCCTATCACCTTTCCAGTGTGAGCTTGAGCAACACAACCAACACCACTCCATCTCGGATATCCCCTAGACACTCCATCAAAGTTAATCTTGATCTAGCCCAACTTCAGGGCCTCTCATTTCAACCTATCCCTCACATTTTGCAAAAGTTTTAACATTCCTAACCCCATTAACAGGTGAGTATATTGTTTTATTCTTATAGTGGATGGTGTTAATATGATTTTTTTACCCTACTATAAATTACCTAATATTTGTGATATAAGTAGAATTTTTGAAACAAATTTAAGCGTAAAAAGTTAATTTTGTTTATATAAACACATGGAATACGATTAAAATATGTCTCAACCATAAAGTGGTGGTTGTCATTTTATTCTTTTGGAATTTACCCTACCATCCCTATAAACAAGTGAGCGAGGGGCTCTTAATTCTTGCCATTTGTATGTTCACAATTAAAATCTTTTATTTTTAATGTTTGATTGATAGCTATTTTGTTATCCACCTCAATGATAATAGCTTCCAATTATGAAGGAATGATTCCAAAGTCATAGCTAAGACTTGAAATAGAATAGCTTTCAATTATGAAGGAATGATTCTAAAGTCCTAACTAAGATTTGGAATGTCTTATTTATTTCCTTCTATATCCTTCCAAATTAATAAAATAAGTTCTAAATCCAAAGAGAAGGATAATAGCTTCCCAGTATGAAAGAATGATTCCAAAGTCATAATTAAGACTTGGAATGTCCTATTTATTTTCTTTCATATCCTTCCAAATTAATAAAATGGGCTCTAAATCCAAAGAGAAGAAAAAGATCAGTATATTTGTAAACATTGAATATGAAATGAAGAATTCTTAATATCATTTAGTTAATCCAAGTTCCAATCTAACCTAGTGCAAATCCATGGTGACAATCAAGCAACCATAAGATGATTCACATTCTCTTCCTCATACTCACACATAACGCATCTTGAAATTCCATGGTATTGCTTGCTTTTGAATTTATCTATACTTAAAAATCTTTTTTGAACTGTTGCAAACAAATAATCCATTCCTTAGGAGATAATGTATGTGCCAGAAGAGAATATTTAGCCATTTTTCTTTTCAACATTCCTCGTATTAACCATATAGCCCAATTAACCAACTATTCCTCGTATTTAGCATAATTCCATTTTAGGAATAGTGTTCACAAGCCTCACGCAAATATAAAACAGATACATTGCTACTGACAACATAAGGAAAAACAAAAAAAAAAGAGTGCTATAGAGTAGAAAAAGTGCGTTGTGGTAATAAGAACAGAAGAAACAAATGACAATCTGGATATTTTTCATATTTTGCTTTGCTCTACCAATGATATTTGAAGAAATTTTTAAAAAGACATTAGATAGATTGGATTTATAGATGTAAAAAAAATGAGCTTTAACATTCTTCTTGCTAATAACAACCATTTCTCATTCTAGGTTTCCATCTTGTTTGTGCATGCTTTTATAAATAGATTTCAAAGTAGGGTTCTTCTACAACTATTGAATATTGGGATGTTCATCATTTGTTAAGGAGAGTTTCAATTCTATATCCTATTTTGTAAACAACTTCTATTTATTTTTGTGAGTTAGTAATTGGAAAAAAAGAATTTTTTTAATTTGGTTGTGTTTACTCTTTAATTTGAGGTAATGGAAATAATTTCTTAATGTTTTCTTGATTATGGTTGCTTCTTGAGCTAAAGGTTTCCTAAACAAAATTATGTTATCTAAAAACTGACGTGATTGAAATTATCATAACTTTGAGACCTTTTCGAGTTCCAAAATCACTAGCATCCTTATTTGATGTACTCCTAATCTCAACCATAATTATGAAGAGGAAGGGGTTATAGAGCCACATTTTATTAGCCCTCAAGATGTGTTGAAGAGTTCTTGAGGAGAACAATTCACCAAAATAAAGAACCAAGGGTCAAACAATGCAACTAAAAATCCAATTCAACATTGTTAGAAAAAAACCAATTTTTCTATTATCTTGAGAAGGAACCTCCAACGAACATTGCATATTCCTTCTTGGTTAATAATTTGGTTAGCATACCACTTATTATTACATCAAACATTGAGTTTATAGCTTCATGTGCTATCTCCATTCCATCCACAAGAGACCTTTTAATAAAAAAATTCACTATGTTCTTCATAAATGATCTTTCCTAGAATCAATTTTAGTCTACTTTCTATGGTTTTAGAGATTATTTTTTTATAAGGTGTTATACAAGTGGAATAGGTCGGGAATCATCAAAATATTTTGCACAACTTTTGTTAGGAGTGAGGGCATTGAAGGTGTTGGTGACATCCCTCAACATGGAGCATTTCTTCCTTGATTAACCTATGAATTTATAAACCTCCTTCCCAACAATAGCTAACAATTTCGAAAGAAACATGATGGAACACCACTAGGTTTATATTTTATATGGATGATTTAATTTCCTCTTGAGTAAAAGACCCTTTTAGCATATTATTTTGCTCATGTTCCCAAGGGCTTTTTGTTACACCCCATTTTATGACATTACCAATACTTTTAACTTTTATATTAGTGTGTGGTAAATATGCACATGAGACCAAGTTTACATCAGAAAGATGTTTTGAAATGAGTTTATGTGAATTTAATGCTTATCATTAATTCTTGATGACATATGATTATCACTCTTGTTCAAAAGTACATGTTATTATTTATACAATGAACTAACTATTGTAATGGTCACTAAGTTGGATGATGCTTTCTAGGATAAAGAAGGGAAAGTATCACTGTAGAGAGGGCTATAGATTGTAATGTCCTATCAAGGAACCCTTGGAACATAGGGTCAAATACGTACTAATTATTTTTTTGAAACATGTAAATAACACCATGAACATAAGTGTACCGATAAAAAAAAACACCATGAACATAAGTGCATCCATAATGACAATGCATAAGCAAAGATATAAATATACCACAGTCATCACATGACTATGCACAAGCGGAAAACTAAGAAGTACTTCCAAGGGTTCCATGACAACCTCATACACCAACAATAATGGATATTCATGTTCTAAGTCACCACATGAGATTCCAAACTACATCTTCAAACCTCATGGGATAGGACTAGACCAACATCCACGATCATCAATCGAGGAGACAAGTCCATCCTCAACATGACCCAATACTAGGTTCATTTTAAATCCAAATTGAATAGTGATCTAAACAGTAACAAACTGAATCAAAAAATGAAAAGTAAATACATGAAAACGATCCCGAAAATACAAGGAATCTAAATATCAAGTCCATCTTTAAACATACCTAAGGGAACATCAAACCGTTACAAATGTGTGGGAGTAGAACTGAACATATATGCAAATCTAGTAATTTCCTGGACAAAATAGAAACAAATGCACAAAATTGGAGCCAAATTACATATGCGCAAGAACATGTAACAAATGTGTAGAAATAAAGGGTAAATGCACAGGAGAAAGTTACATATGTGCATTAACAACATACGAATGCACAAAATCCTACAAGAAACATAAATTTGATAATAAACTAATGTTTTTGATTAAGGAAAATAGGTTTTGATGGGTTCCTGAAACCCTACAGAGCTAAATATAAACCATATACATAGTAACAATTAACAACAACATAAATGGAATAGGCTAACTCCTAGCCAAACAAAACAACCCCTAAGAGATCCAAAAGCCAGGGACAAAACCAAAAAGACCAGGCAAAAGAGCCAGGAACACAAATCAGGCAATTTCTCTGAGAATCTCAGTAGCACGATACTCTAGCTTTGTCATTCTACCCGCAGCCTGTTTCAGGTTAGACATATCTTTATCAACTTCCTGGTTGTCCATCTTCTTTGTGGTGGCTCTTGTCCTCTTCCTTGATCCCTGTTCAAGAGATTTATCCCTAGCACATCTTGGAGACTGATCCTCCTTGCTACCTCTTTGTTCTTCAATTTTGGCAATAAGCACCTTAATGTTATCATTTGATGCTTTTAGAATATTGTAGCTTTGTTCAGCAATTTTAACCAGAGAATCCTCAATAATTTGTACCCTCTTACTTAAATTTTTCACTCTATTATCCAGCTCCCTATCCTCCTCTATGTTCCTGTTATTGTTTTTGATGTTATCTTTCTCCAGCCTATCCATTCTTTTTTTCAGCTCGTAGATTTCAAAGAAAGTCCATTATATGGTTTTGTAACTATCAATGACACTATTTTTTGCATTGTTCAGCACATCCATTTGAGGATCCTCCCTAGCATTGTCACTAAGAATCACCAAAGCGGGATCAATTAACTCCTCCATCTGGATTCTACCCTCCTTGTTCTCCTTAACCAAAGTCTTAATCATTTCTCTCTTAATCCCCATTTTAGCAAAGACAGTAACAAAATTTCTCCAAACAACTTCCTTGGTTTTACCAGTGATTTTGCAAGTGTAATGTTTAGCCCCATACTCCTCAAACCCCTGTTTCTGATCATCTTCCTCATTCTCTCTCCCCTGTTTCTCCTCTTTTTCATCACTCTCCTCTAGCATTATGTTTTGACTGTCCTGCCTCTCCTCTTGGGTCTCCTCCTCAAATTGTTTCCCTCTTTTAGACCTCCTAACCCCCTTACTTGAATAATCCTCTTCTTTCTGAGCAGGCAATTTAATAGTTATCTTCCTCTTGCCTTCCATCTTCCCCAGCTTCCCTTCGTATTTAGTACTGTTATTTCCCTCTTCACCAGAACTGTCATCTTCCGTTTCCATACCATCAACATTCTCATTGTAATCAGTGTCAGACGATATCTCAATATGATGTTTTGAAATTGGAGACTCATTTTTCTCCATTTTAACCATTTTCTTCCCCTTCTGCATTTGTTGAATCTCTTCCTCCTCATTATGCAAATGCATATCTCGGCTGTCCTCAATATCAGAAGGAACATAATCCTCACCCGAGTCCTTCGACTCATCTTTTCCCTCCTCCAAGCTCTTAATTTCCTTCCCCATAGTTCGGGCTTTAAAATATTCATAAATTAACAGTTCAGCAAACCCTCATGAAAAGCCGGGTTGCTGATGGGTTTCTCCTTATAATCGTTAATATTTTCATTGATAGACAAATATAGGAAGAAAGGGATAGATATCTTAGCACCATACCTGAAATGGTTGAGAAGCACAAAGTGGTGAGTGCTTATGTGGTCAAATATCGTATCCAGAGAGATGTACTTAATAATTACCCTCAAAATGAACCTCCACAGCAACTTGATAGAACTCGGCTGGTAGAAAGTGCCTTTCTTCACTAAAGCCCTCTTTTCATCTGCATCTTTCACAAATTTTATCAAAGCCTGCCCAAAAAGCTTCCTATCTTTGTAATTTTTTTTCCCAATAATGGGGATACCCATCACAGCCGCAATTACTTCCTCCGTCACCATGAAATCCACCCCATTAATTTTACTTTTCCCTTTATTCCATCTTTTCACCATCATCTTCGTGATGGAGGGCTTCCAACCATGGAGACGCTCAATGAAAGTAGTCACCTCACCTTTTTTAAAATATTCCAAACCTTAGAGCATCGTTGCCATTTTTCAGTTTCCTTCTCTGGTTCCCTCCTATGCCTTTCACCAACCATTGCAACTCCTTCTCAGCCTTCTCTATTTATGGTTTTTTCCCCACTCAAATCCCTCTGTTTCCAATTGAGATTACGTTTAGGCTTCGTGAATCTTCTTTTAGACTCGTTAATGCAATAAAAAATTTTAAGCCTCCAAGTGTGCCAATGAGACATGAAAAAGTAAATTTCACCTCCTTTCCCATACTTGGACATCATTATGTGATACTCCCCCAAAATATCATTACTCTTCATAATTATCATTTAATATTTCTGAGTTTTCCCGGAACATGGTCACTTTCTATCAGAGCTAAGATTTTCGACAGAATTTCCTTCTCGTTGGTCCACCTTTTTGCTCCCTCACTCTTGACTCCCATATTTGCCAACCTGTCAACCACCTAATTGGCTTCCCGGTATTCATGTGCCACATGGACCTATTCAAAGGTTTTGAGGATTTGTCTACACTCCCCTATTATGTTCTCAATTGTCCACACAGGTTCGGTCTTTTCATTTAAGCAATCTATGATGTTCTTTGAGTCACCCTCTAACCACAATTTCTTGATCCCCATATCCCGAGCCAGCCTTATGGTGTGATGTGCCGCACTCACCTCCAAATAGTGGTTCATTTGTGACCCCAGGGGAGCTAAAATAGCCGCAGTGCCCTTTCCATGAGAGTTCCTTATAATTCCTCCCACCCCTACCTTCCCAGGGTTTCCTTTTGCGGCCCTGTTAAAGTTTGCTTTGAACCAACCTTCCGGCGGTAAGGTCCATCTGCAATCCTTTATCTTATTGGTGACATTTACCCCTTTGTTGTGAAGTGGGTTGGGACCTTTGTTGTTAGTGTAGTTTTCCATCAGGGCATTTGTGATTTTCTGGGAAACATACTTAGCAGTAGTAATTTTTTCCCTAAATTTTTTGTTATTTTTCTCCTTCCACACTCCCCAGCAAATATGCGACATCGCCCATGACCATAAACAATATTTCTCCTGCCCTCTAAACACCTGTTGCCATTGATCAAAGAGATCAAGAGTCTTAATGGGGAAACACCAGGACATCTCAAAAAAAGATAGGAAATGATGCCATATTTGTTTGGTGGAGTCACAGTAGATAAACATATGGTCCACACTCTCACTTTGATTTTTACATAAGATACATCTATTAGGAATGTGATGCCCTCTCTTAATAAGGTTATCCACCGTCAAGATACAGTTTTGGAGCATAATCTAGAAGAAGATATTGATCTTAGGGATGAAACCAGGGTACCAAGCCTCTGCCCAGATGGGGGGAGTATCAATTTGTTCCATGATTTCATATCCTGATGCCACCGTGTAGATACCATCAGTAGATTCCCCCCAAACAATAACATCCTTATTGAGAGAGAGGGGGGTATGACCAATTTTGACCATCAGAGGCTTTAAGTCCTGGGACACCTCAGTAAGGTCCACCCAATCATTGTTAATTCTGTAATCGCTCAGTCTACTACCATATCTTTCTATGCAGGTATTAGCCCATCTATTGTAAGGCTCCATGTTAGATAAGGGTCCCTATCTTAGCCAATCATCATGCCAAAAGTTGACATCTCTGTCGTTACCTAATTTTCATCTTACTTTTTCGGTGGCTATACCCTTGGTCCTCAGAATTCCATTCCAAATGCTGGAGCCTCTCAGGTCCATTTCTCTATTGATGAACTATTTGAAGGTCATGTTTGAGGCATATTTGTCCTTCATATTATCCTTCCATTCTCCAGTAGAATTAAAAATTCTCCAAAACTATTTTGCTTACAAAGCCTTGTTGAACTGCTTCAAATTCTTGATTCCCAAGCCTCCTTGTTTTTTGGGCTTACATATAGTCTCCCATGCCACCAGTGGGTACTTCTTGTTTCCCTCTTTGTCGGCCCACAAAAAATTCCTTTGAATAGCCTCCAAAGAGTCAGCCACTTTAGCAGGGATAGAAAAAAGGCTTAAGGCATAAGTAGGGAGGTTCTGAAGAGTGGATTGTATCAAGAGCACTTTCCCTGCCTAACTAAGGGTTATACCCTTCCAACCAGCCAATTTCCTGTTGAATCTATCAATTAGGTTTCCCTAGAAGGTCTCTTGAGGTTTGGTTCCTAACAGAAGCCCTAAATAAGTAGATGGAAGGGATCCAATACCACATCCCATAATGCCAACCATTTTCCTCTGTCTATCCATAGGGGTGTTAATGAAGAACACTGAGCTCTTGTTTCAGTTAATAAGCTGTTCCGTAGCATTGGAATAAGTATTTAGGATTTCTTTACATTGATAGCTTCTTTCACTAAGGATTCACCACCTAAAATGGTGTCATCCACAAATTGCTGATGAGAAAAAGTGAGAGGACCAGAGGAAGATTTTACCCCAATAATGTGTCCCCTTCTACTTTTATCATGTCTTAGCCTTCCCAGACACTCAGCCAGAATGATGAAGAGGATCGAAGAGAGGGGGTCTCCTTGCCTAAGACCCTTGGAGGATTTGAAGAAATCTGATGGAGATCCATTCACCATCACCACAAAAGAAGGAGTAGATATCAGTTGAGAAATAATATTTCTCACCTTATCATTGAAACCGAAAGATCCCAAAGTATTATTCAAGAATATCCAATCTACCTTGTCATAAGCCTTGGATAGATCTAGTTTAATTAAGAATCCTTCCCCTTTTCCTTCCTCCAAGGAGTGAATCACCTCATGCACTGCCATGATAGAGTCCAGGATTTGTCTTCCAGGGACAAAACCCATTTTTTGGGGGGCAATAATAGCTGGAAGAATTTTAAGGATTCGATTAGTTAAAACTTTAGATATAATCTTGTAAAACGAGTTACAAAGACTAATAGGTCTAAAGCTATCAAAAGAGTACACACTTGGAGTTTTAGGGATGAGCACAAGAAAGGTGGCATTGATCTCTTTAAGCAGGCTCTTAGCTCCAAAAAATTCCCAGACTTCTTTAACAAGGTCATCTTTGATAACTTCCCAGTACATCTGGAAAAAGAAAGTAGGGAAACCATCTAGGCATGGAGCCTTTTCCGCTGGCATGGCAAAAACTGATTTATGGATTTCCTCCTGATCAGGGATATGCATCATATCCTTTTTCTATCTTTTAGTGATCACCTTAGGGATGGTCTGAAGAATTTCCTCCTGGTCATCCTCTCCCAGATTATATTCTTTGGTAAGGATTGCAGAGAAGAACCTGATGGCCTCATTTGCAATCTAATTGTCTTCCCCCAAAGTTAAATCCCCTTTCTTAATACCACTAATTCTATTAGCCGTCCTGTGTTTCATAGTTGATAGATGGAAGAATCTAGTGTTTTTGTCCCCTTCTTTCATCCACACCGATCTTGACCTTTGCCTCCAGAACATTTCCTCTTTGCTAACAATGTTGTGAAGATCTGCTAAAATGGTCTTTTCTGCGCTCATTCTGTCTTCATCATAACCATGACTTTGGATCTCTTCCTGAACCCCTACAAGCTCTGTCATAATCTTGTATTTGGTCTGAAAAATGTTTCCAAAATCCCTTTTGTTCCACTTTCTAATCTCCATTTTTATGTTCTTGAGCTTCTTATCCACCCTATACATTGTTGTTCCATCGACATCTATATTCCACCACTCCCTTATTTTATCAAGAAGGTTAGGGTGGGTAGACCACATCCTCTTGAATCTGAAAGGGAAGGCCTTTTTCTTAATGTGAGTATCCAGGATGAGAGATATCAGGGAATGGTCAGATCTGAATCTCGCCACAAAGGAAAGATGACAGTGATACTGCTGCATCCAGTCCATAGAAATGAGGGCTCTATCCAGGCGCACCTGAATACACTATGTTCCAACTCTCCTATTCGAACAAGTAAATTTGCCTCCTCCTAAATCCACATCAATGAGAGCCAAGTCATTGATCATATCTGCTAACTGTTGCCTACTATCCAGGTCTGGGGGAAGCCCCCCAAATTTCTCAGACTCCTTTAGGGGGGTGTTGAAATCACCCATGATAATGGCTTTTGGATCAGTCATCTTAGCAAAAAAATTACGTATTTGATCCCAGAAACTTCTCCTACTATTCTTGGTATTCATATCATAAATGTTCATAATGAACCAGCTCTCTTGGTCTTTTAGATTCTTGAATTGAATTAGTAAAATGTTACCTTCATCAAAAATAATTTGCGCTTTGAGATTTTCCTTGCATAACACCAGCAAGCCTCCTGAGGCTCCCTCAAAGTCAGTAGCTTCTGTCCCCATAGCTTTTCCAAAGGAAATGCTTTCCCCTTTTTCTTTCTTCATTTTAGTTTCCTGTATCAAAAAAATATCTGGTCTATGACCCCTTATCATATTCTAATAATTTCTTGTTTGTGGACTCCATTTAGCCCACGTATGTTCCAAGTTATGACCTTCATGATTTCTTATAAGAGCAGGAGTCCTGGATGGTCCTCTGAGATCCATCCGCTATATTTCTTTTAGCATCTTCCTTTCTGATTTGATTCATACTCTTCCTTCCTGGTGTGTTAGACTTACTACCTATGTCTGCTTTGACTCTTCTTCTTGTAGCTACAGGTGATGCCGGAGAAGGGTGCCTGCTATTTTTCTTTTTCACTGTTATCCATGGTCCCACGTTCTCATCTTTGTAACTATCTAAAAGGGCTTCCATTCTTGAAATTTTTCCTGGAGTAGTAGCTGATACCATCTCCAGAAATCTGCTTATCTTCCCTGGTGAAACATAAGTGTTTCTGCTAAAGTTTGATTCTTGGGAGAGGAGAGGGCCTTGCCCCTCCTCATTCCTCCCACCTTCCTGTGAATCTGGAACAAAAGACATTTCAGTGTTGTCTTCAGCTATGATCTCACCATCTTCTATATTTTCCTGTACTTCTTTGTCTCCTTTCCAATTCTCCATAATTGGGCCTGTTGGGCTTGCCTATTCCCCTTCCCTTTCCCTGCCTTCTTTTGTCTGAGCTTGTGGCTGTCCCTTGCCCTCTATTGTTATCTTCTCTTCGGTCTTTTGTTGATCTGGCAGTTGTTCCAAGTTTTCAAAAGTTCTCGCCCCTAGTGGTTTCTGCTTTTCAGATGCAAGAGTTGTTTCATTTGTAACATTCTCCTTCCAAACCTTCTTGGTATGGTTGAGACCCTTTATCAGAGGTTGATTCTCCATTCTCTTTCCTTGTGTGATTAGAGCCTTTTGGGATTTCTCCTTCTCAATGACCATAGGGAACATTTTGGCCTTGTGTCCAACTTTTTTACAATGGAAACAAGCAAAGGGAACACTTTCATACTCTATTTGTTGCACTCATTTTCCCAATAACAATTACCTCTGGCATATCCTGACCTTCTTCAAATCCAATGCATATGCTTGCATAGGTGAGTCTTTTTCTAGCTGCCATAACTGGATCTATTGATAGCAGCTCCCCAAAGGATCTAGCAATGCCATCAAAGACATCCTCATGCCAGTACTCCAAAGGCAGCTCAGGTAGCCTAGCCCAAACCAGCACTTGGATTAGGAAATCATTATTGAGATCTAGGTTAGAGGTCCATTTCTGGAGAGTGAGGGTGGATCTTCCCACCGACCAGTTCCCTGCACAAAGAATATTTGACTGATCCTCTTGACAGGAAAACTCAAAAGACATAAACCCTTTTGCTATAGCCGAAACTACTACCTGACCTTTTAGATCCCACTTGTTTTTAACAAAGGTTCTTACTATATCTATATTGGGTCTGGATCCTATGAACTTGCCTACCAGAGTTGTAGCCATACTCAAAATATTATGATCAATAAGCTCAGAAGGCAACTCTAAAGCACAGATCCCCTGCTCTTTGTTAGATACATCTTTAATCATTGGGAAAGGAGACTTACCCGAAGGTTTGACTCCAAAAAGGTTTGTCTAGCGCCCCAGTGGGGCCAAGCCATCTCCTGTGCCTATCATTTTTGGAGTTGTGACCTCATTTTTCCCTGGATCCGGCTGCATTTCCCATGGGTCCTCGTCATCTGTCGAATCCTTTGTCCCCTGGTCCTTGACCTGGTCTAGACCTGCACTCTGATCGCCCTGTCCCGACACAACATTTTTCCCGCCCGAATCCAAGTTCAAAGTTATTCCCCTTGTCGCTACTCCACTCTCGCCCACTCTCGCCATCTCTATAAACAATGTTGACATCAACGAAAAATCATTAATGATAGTATCAATCACATTTGCATCAATCTCCCCCTTTTTCATTGATAAAAACATGCATAAACTAATGTTGACTCCAACGTACGACCTAAATATGAGCAAATCTACATCAGGGAGTACTAGATACAATAATTCAAGGTCGTACACACTTGATACAATCAATAACAACATAGTGAAAGCTAATATTCTGAGCCTATCATCATATATATATATATATATATATATATGTGTAACATAAAGAATTTGGTTTTATTGAAATGTTTTGTTTAGAATTGATTATGTTACTAAAATGTAAGATATGAAAGTGGAGGATGTGATTGATATGTAAATTGTTCTTTGAATTACCTATATCGTAGTAACCTTAATTGAATTGAGTTGATTAAGTGTTGCAATTATGATTAAGGAGAAAATAAGATGTTCCTTTTTACCGTCAAATGCACAAATGGGAGATCCAAGTTGATCAACCCAAGAGAAGGGTTAATGCACAAATGAATCAACTATTTGGAAAGGAGAATGACAAAGGAAATACCTTAAATTATGTTAATTATATGTATAGA
>MU225942.1:0-27709 GCA_018584345.1 Thuja plicata
GATGCAAGCAGAGTGGGTTTAACCATGGAGGAAACTCCGTAGTTAAGTGCGCTCTAGCTGGAGTGGTACTGGGATGGGTGACCTCCTGGGAAGTCCCAGTCCTTCACCTCTGTGAGCATCACCCAGATCCAATGAGACTCAAAAAACTACATAGTTGAATCCAAGTAGAATTAAAAAAAAATTAATTGGCACAATTTTTTTTTATTTTAAATTGGAAATAGTCGCAATTTTGACCAATACATTGGTGGAAAGCAAAGCATCCACGTCGAAATCTCTGAATCTGGTGGTCGAAATTTTGCCCAATGTCGTGGCTCGTTTCCACCAACTATTGGTCGCAATTTTGACCAATACCTTGGTGGAAAGCAAAGCATCCACGTTGAAATCTCTGAATCTGGTGGTCAAAATTTCGCCCAATGTCGTGGCTCATTTCCACCAACTATTGGTCGCAATTTTGACCAATACATTGGTGGAAAGCAAAGCATCCACGTCAAAATCTCTGAATCTGGTGGTCGAAATTTCGCCCAATGTCGTGGCTCGTTTCCACCAACTATTGGTCGCAATTTCGACCAATACCCTGGTGGAAAGCAAAGCATCCACGTCGAAATCTCTGAAACTGGTAGTCAAAATTTTGACCCATGTCGTGACTCATTTCCACCAACAATTGGTCAAAATTTTGACCAATACCTTGGTGGAAAGCAAAGCATCCACGTCGAAACCTCTGAAAATGTTGGTCAAAATTACGAGCAAAATATTGGTCGAAATTCTGACCAAAACCCTACAGATTTCAACGGCCATTTTGGTAAATTGAGCGAGACCTATAGTCAAAATTTTGACAACTTATTTGGTCACAATTGTGACCAATAATAATAAAGTCGTAATTTCGACGAAAAAAGATCGACGAAAGGTTTGGTCGTAAATTCAACCTATTACTGTCAAAATTTTGACCAATTTGCGTCAAAATTTGAAGTCAAATTTACTAGTGTTAACACATTTATCTTCTCCTCATTTTGATTTTACAACATTTATAATTACTTTTGCATATTCACAATTAAACTCAAGATCGTTGATGTATTTTCCATGGTTCATTTGTATATTCCTTTTTAGATAGGAGTGAACTTGAAATTCAAATTATAAAATTCAAATTTCAACTTCCGTACTCATTTCAACAAGTTGTTTATAATTGGCTAGTACAAATTTTGTGCAACATGTTCGCAAATTTAATGTGCACCTTGATTTTCTTTTTAAAATACACTCCAATTCTAAAAGACAATAAATAAACCAAATTTGTACCATCACTACATAGGCTATTTATGTGTTTGTGAATGCTAGTCTTTTGTATCACTCATACCATTAATCTAATCCACCAAGATGTTTATCTTTGGAGAACATGCTTGCTTATCAAGTCAATAACCTCCTCAAAGATATTCTTAAACATAACCTTAATAAATTTAGATATCATAAAGACAAGTAAATCTTTAGACATACTTATTAAATCATTCTCACATATTACAAATCACATTTTATATGACATATTAGATTCATAGTAAATTTAAGATGAGTATATTCACTTTTTATATGAGATATTAGATTCATAGTAAATTTAAATGAGTGCTATCAAACTCATCTGCAACAGAAACCAAGTTGCCTTTGAGGGAATCATTATGACTAAGCATCTTAAAATGACAATGTTAGATAACCACTCTCTTACTCTCCTATTTATATATGTAAACATATATATCTACATTCACAAATAAAAATACTTTGACATATATTTTTAGATATATATGTCAGTTGTTAGACATTTCATTAAACATTAAGGATATTTTTATCAGTAATACTCTCACGTCTATAATTTCATTAAATCAACTAGCAGAAACAAAGATCAGTAAGACTTTTTCAAACACTTAATGTTTCTATCTGTATGCCTTCTAATGCAGTCTAAAAATATTATCAATTTGCTTGTTGTGCATGTTTGGTTTTGATGAATTGAATGCATCTCTTTATCTTCATAACACTTTACCATTTTCTTCTTCTATTAGTTCCTCAAAAGTGTTTGGTTCATGAGCACTTGGAATAGAACTGTCAACAATGTATGATTGAAATCATAGTCATGAAACATAATGAGAATTCTACTTATTATCTCATATATGCTTAGAGGATCATTGGATTGTGGAATGGATAATTATCTTGAATTCAAATCGTTAATAACTTTTTTTCTTAGATTCTAATTCAATATCACCTTTAGTTTCAATGGCTCAACTTTTTTGGACAAGTACATAATGGTATATAAAGTTATCATCTTTATATTTGAGGAAATAAAAATTGAAAAAGGAAAGAAGGTGACAGTCTTCCTTGAAAATTAAATCTATATGCATGTGGATTTTCTTTACGTTGGGATCAGAAAACATATCTAACAAGGATACAATTTTCTATTATCATTGAATTTTTATATAAGAACACTTGTAAAGATTATAAAAATCCTAATTGGTTCTTTCTTTCTTGATCATAGAGAGCTGAATTATAATGAATTCTCAGTTAATGAGTTCACAGAAAGATGATCTTGAAAGATCTTATGGAGGACGGTTCCACCAACCGTGAATGAAATAAGGCATACACGGACATGAAAGAAAATATAGAATGAAAAAGCATAGGAATAGAACATGGCAAAGAGTTCCCTGTATGTGTAGTGGCAAAAATTGCACTCTACAAGTTTCACACTATGTTTTACATGTTTTTAGGTCCATTCAATCATATGCCAACCTTTGTCTCACCCTTAGTGACCTAATGTGGTCAACCTTTCTCTCTAATGGAAAATACGGATCAAAAAATGTCTGACATTTTGAATCTTGATTAGAAAACCAAGATGTTGCAATGCAACAAATCTTTAAATCAAGAAAACATAACCGTAAAAAAGAGCTTATAATAACTTCAGTTTGAAGTTTGAAAATGGTTTTAAAATAGTTTTTTAGGATGATAAAAAATAGATGCAGCAGAAGATTTATTGAATTTAGCAATTCCTTCTTTCAACTGTGAGGAATTAATCTATCTAATACATCACAATTATTCCCCAAATAGTTCTCAAATTTGTTTCCAAAATTTATCACTTCTCTGAGTGACTTCAAATTTAAATTTCATGAACAATTTTGTGAGAAGATTTTTGGGAGTATGGTTGTCAAATAATTCATGGATATCCTTATTGATAAATAATAATTAGTTCCATCCTTAAACCACATATTTATGAGGGCATTGAAGAGGATTCCTAAAGGAATGAGACCTAGTGATGAACTATATTTTTTTATTTACTTCGGTGCCTTGATAGAAAGATGAGCTATAGATTGAGAAATGAAAATGCACAAATTGGCATCAAGCCATCTAAGGGGCGGTAGATATTGAAGGGATATCTAAGTTTGGAAGGATGAGGTGTCACAAGTTTGAACATGTAAGTGGTCAGGAGATGTCATATTCTATTTAACAAAGACAACTAGAAGTTGTAGATAATTTTTCAAAATTATTATTAGTCTAATGCCCCAAGTTTTACTTTATTTCATAGTGTTGGTAATGCTCTTGAAAATATGAATTTTTATCCACATAATGGAGGATTATATATGAATGAAGTAAATAAGATTCAAAATGTTGCCCTACTTCATATGCCTATTCAAAACTATGTATGTGGGCAGCCACCTATTGTGTATGGGCTTGAATGCGACTTTTTAAATGGAGGTGAACTTTTTGTCGCTATTCACTTACCTTTCATCAATACAAATTATATTGAGTCTTAGACTTTAAATCAACAATGTGCATCTCTTTTTGAATCCATAGCACATGTTCAAAATTAAATTGATCACGAAGCAAGGAAGCTTGCAAATAATGAAGGTATTACATCAACAAAGATACAAGGAAAACCTTGTAATGAAGGTGATTCAAGTGAGGAGTACAATGATATTAGTATAAATGAGATTATTTCTTCATTCTCAAGTGAGAATGAAGTGAGTAGTGCAACTCATATGTATGCAAATCTTGATGACTTTGTCAACACTAAATTTGATGCTTATGATTCTCCTCGTATGCTTTCACCTCATGAGATAATTAAGATGTTTTTGTCCTCTTGTTCATAGTGACTTGTATAAATAATGTTTAGAATCATTTTCATCATATAAGTGTGATATTGGTAGTTTAAATAGTGTTGAAGGCCTTAAGATTGATGAATGTGAATATGTTGAGTCCCATGATGTTGTCTCGGGTTATGAAGCTTATTATAGCGACTATCTTTTTGTTGTTCAAAATTATTTGAATGAGATAGAAATGTAGTCATTCATTGAACATGAGGATGATGTTGATATGTTAGTGTCTAGTAATGTATGTTCATTAATGAATACTTCAAATGTGCATTGTGTTGATAATGTTTATCAAGAATCTTTGTAAGTATCTATGGATGGTTTCAACAATTTTGAAAGGTCTACAAGTCATGAAATTTCAAATTTGGAATAGGACAAATCATTTGATCATATGGAGATTGATTCAAAATTTGGATATTTTATTGTTGATTTCAATACCATGGGAAAGGATCATACTTTTTAATATTAAAATGTATGTGTTCTTGATGATATGGAAACCTTTCTTAACTATGTAGAAATTAATGCCTAAATGATAGACACCCTTGCCACATTTATTCAACTTAGAAATTGTTCCCAATGAAAGAGGTTGTCCTGAAGCCATTTATGGTGAGGAATTTTTCATATTTGTATGGGCCAACCTTTGAAATTTTTCATGAGGACTTATCCTTTGAGTTGGTATTGAAATTTGATTTCATACTTGAACCAGAGATGGATATGTTCAAGTATGATGAAGAATTCGAATGTTTAAACATGAGTTATGCTATGACATGAAGTATATGAAAATGACTGAACATTTTGAGGTTTCATTTGATCAAATGAAAGTCACTTGTGCTGATAAAGTTTTTTTGTAGAAGCAATTTATATCAGGAGGTTACCATGATATAGATATGTTTCATGAAGATGTTTTTATTGGGTTGTCTTAAGACTTTTTTGAGCCATCTATAGAAGCTTTACATGTGGAAATAAATGAATGTTGGGAATTTATATCAATTTTTTTGTTTGAGCCAAAAATGCATTCTATTGTGCAAGGATGTGATGATATGAATGCTGATATATTAGGTTCAGAGAATACTAAAAAGTATGAACATATGGACTAGCTTGATTGTCCTGGTAAGTGTTCTTATCAACATGACAAGATACAAAATTATAATGCATTATTGTGTGACTTATTTCACTTTCATGTGGATGAAGGATGTTTGAATGATTGACATAAGCCTTTGTACGAAAATTGTATTCCTGAGTTGTAAACTCTTGATGAGGTAATATACGATTGTCAATAAGAAGGGGGATGAATTAGTGATAATAAAAATAATGGATCAATTTTGAAGCCAACTAAACAATATTATTTAATTATAAAAATTGAAATAAAGAGATAGAGACAAGATCAAAACCTAAGAGAATAACACATGACATGTATTGAGAGGAAAACCCTTTAGGTTAAAAACTACTCAAAATGCCTCACTGGCTTAATCTCAAATCTCTATTTATACACTAACTCACTGGTTTATACAACGTGTCACTGAAAAAGAAAAAGTGCCTAACTACCTTTCAATGTGTCACTAGCCTTCCATTTCATTACAAATTATGATACATATAGAGTTAGGGAATCTAATTAAGCATAGTGATCTAGGTTCTATATCATACACTCTTGGATACAAAAATACTTCGTATATATACAAATTCATATTTATATTTGTAAACATATATATATCTACATTCACAAATAAAAATACTTTGACATATATTTTTAGATATATATATATCAGCTGTTAGACATTTCATTAAACATTAAGGATATTTTTATCGGTAATACTCTCACATCTATAATTTCATTAAATCAACTAGCAGAAACAAAGATCAATAAGACTTTTTTGCACACTGACAAGAATAGATGCAACAATGAATGTTCTTGTAGCATGTTATTTTTTTGCTTTCTATGGTAAAGATGAATGAATGAATGCATATTTCTGATTCATCATTGACAAGAATGAAATAGAGATATGAAAGACAAAAACCCTAGCCGCGTGAATGAAATGAAATGGAACCCTAGACGCGTGAATGGAAAATAATGTTGCCCAAAAATGAGCTGTAAAATACCAAATAGGGCTATGAAAGACAAAAATGCAGAGGTATATAAGGAGCGCATACCTGTTTAGGGGAAAAATATAGATTAATGTTTCCCAAAAACATGTCAAAATGTCAATGCAGTAGAAGAACCTGCAACAAATTATTCAAGGCAAATGTCAAGGTAACGGTAAATGTGGAAGAACCTACATCAAAAACACACTCACCTCAACCAAATCTCGCGCACCCAGACTTCCAAACCTCTTGCCCACAATATACCCAAAGAGTGATCAAATGATCCCGAACCCTTTTTTTATGTTTATGAGCCCGCATTGGTCGAACTTAAATCGGGCTCATAAACATTAAAAGCCAAATTTGGATTTTGACAAAATCGGGCTCATAAACAAAAACAAATTGAATCTAACAAGCCAAAAAAGGTCTTGGTCAAAATTAAAGGTCAAAAATTGACATCAAATGTATTAGTGAGATATGACAGGAGAATTATCTTCAATCCCATCGTGAGTACTTTTGATTGAAGATGTTTGCACATTTATTCACTGCAAGCTCAAAGATTTGTGTGAAGTGGAGATTGACGCTTCATTCAATAAGCTATGCATAAATGGAAAAGTTAAGGATGAGCATACACATTTGGAAACAAAAGGTTTAATTCATACAATACATTTACCGAGGGTATTCAAGCCCGAATGGGTAAGGATGGTACTCAGCCGAGTACATGACCAGTTTATGTGGTTGGATGAACCTATTAAGATAATGAAGGATGTCTTGAACATCATCACCAGATTCCCTATTGGAGACAAACCCAAGGCAATAAAGAAAATTAAAAATGGTAATCTCACCGAGCTAACCAAGGCACAATGGGATGGCAGAGGAATGAGGATATCTACTGTTGAAGATCCTGAGTTAAGGTATGCATGTAATATCATATCTTACTAAGTATTTCAATCATCTCAAGTGAACAGTGTACCATGTGGAGCAATAGACCTAGCATTTAAGATAGTGAATAAAGGACTTCAAATAGATCTTTGTGAAGTTTTGTTAAAGAAAATAGATGACAACATGAATACAATAAGAAAGGTGAAGACCAACACTTTGAAATTTAATTCATTATTGGTATGTATTTTATTTTACTATCAAAAATCATTTCCCTCTATTGGAGATATAGTATGGAAAACTTATAAGCTAGTCATCTATCAAATAAATGAATGTATAAAAAGTCTAGGAGACAACTTTGATGCAATTATGGTTGATTACGTTTTGAAATTTCAAGCAAGGAGGCATAAGAGATACAGAGTTCCACCTCAACTAATTGCTAAATATCATAATAATATATGTTTTGAGGTAGATATTGGTGTTTGTATTATCAAGGTTGTTGAACCTAGAGTTGAATGGAGTCAACTGATGGGATATTAGATGGACATTGATATTGGTTTGAAACAGATAGAAGAATTATTAGCTAAACCAATTGATCCAAGTTAAAAGAGGTATAACACTTATGAAGAAGTGAAAGATAAAATCAAGAAAGGTATAATGGTCCCTAGGTCAGTCAAGAAAGCAAGCAAGATGATTGATGTTTTATCAAAAACTCTCAGAGTTGGTGATACATTGGTTAAGGACACTGAAAATGAACAAGCTATTGTTGTAGTTGAAAAGCAACATGTGCAACTATCTTCACAGAGAAAAAGAGGTATTGGAAGGCACACCAAATCCTCAGTACAACCAAGAGAAAATAAATTTTCAGAGGTAGTACAATCGAGAGGAAAGACTTATGTAAGATCCAGAGGAAGGACACAACCTGCACATACTAGAAGAAGATTATTACTTGAAAATGAAACTGAAAAAAATTCTGATGAGGTAATCAATTCTATACCAGTTGTAGACCTTTCACATGTTCCACAAAGTCTTGATGATTTTATGGAAGGATTAAAGAAATTAGGAAGATTTGGAGGGTTCAGGCAAGTCAAATATGAGAAAAGGAATGAAGAAGATAAGAAGAAGATTGAAGAAGTCATTGTGGTAACATTGCTAAAATATAGATTAACACCCATTGAACTTGGAGACAAGTTACTAGAGGAATTCTACAATAAGATTGATGCAAGATGGAAGTATGCTATCAATGCAAAAAAAGAAATGAGAGAGAGGTCACTAGTACATACTATTCCCAACCTTGCACCATTTGAAATTGATGAAGACCTAAAGAAGTATTCGAACAAATTTCTAGTCAAGGGAAGAGCCCTAAGAATAATGAATGGAGATATAAAATATGTGGAGAAGGAAACAACTAAAAAATGGAAAGATATATTTCACATATATGATACTGAGTATCATGAAGTAGAAAATAATCAAGATGCAACCATTGTTGATAAGATAAAGGAAAACACAAAGCACATAGATCCTATTGATCTAACTACTGATAATGCAAAGATTATTATTAAAGACATACTTGAGGAAGAAGATCTTGCAAAAGATTTGTCAAAGGATGAATATTTCATGGACACACAAGTAAATGATACCGTGTGCATGGATGTTGATAATGCACCTTTTCTAAGAAAAGATCCAATTATGACACAAGTACAAAGTTATACAATTGATGACAATATCAATACTATTTTTTTACAAGACACACCTGACATGGAAACCGACACACCTGTAGATACAGATAAGGAGAAGGTTGATAATCTAAGGCCACCAAGGCTAAACAAGAAAAGAACACCGATTTGGAATCCCCAACTAACACCGATGGTCAGAAACAAGATATACCACCTACCAACACAACAATTGATCAGAATGTACAAAATACATAAGACACTCAAAGTGAAATGCAACATGAATCACATCTTGTGGAGAAGCATGAAGAGAAACATAAGGATGAATAGAAATAAGAAGAGAAACCATAAGAAGAATTCAAAGTAGAAGAAAGCATAGCTGGTACACATATCGAGTCACCAGATGCAACTAAGGCATCATGTTCTAAACGCTCTACTGGCGAGAGCAAGTTGATTGAGAGGAAAAAGAACAAAAAGAGGAAGGGAATTAATTATTTGAGCAAGCCTATTATCATACCAAAGGGCGATCCTAATGTGATGAAGCCTAAAGAATTGGCCATATATGCTGATATAGTAGCTCAAAAGGCTGAACAGGAGAAGTTATTGGCGAAGAAAATGAAGATAAACACATTAGAAAATGTGAAGGAGATTTTCCAAGACATTGTTCCTGAAGCTACTGTTGATGAATCTAAACCTCTATTAGACCATGTTGGTGATTTATCCCAATAGATTAAATGACCCAACAAGGATATGATTGAATACATGTTGAAGATTCACAAGGAGAGTATGGAGAAGAAGTTGATGGAATATTTGTTGAAAGCAATTGATGTAGAGAAGGTAACTCTTTCTAAGTTATGTTCAAAAGTTGAAGCTCAATTGACATCCATCATTTCATTATTTCAAAAGTTTTTTATTCTTTCAAATTTTACTGAGGAAATCAAGAAGGAGGAAGACATTGAAAAAGAGTTGACTAAGCATCTTAAGGAATTAACTACTGAGCCTAAGCATTCCAGACTTACTACTCTAAAATTCAAGAACTCATGGGAGTTCAAATTTCATTGAGACAAGAGGAGGATAAGATCATATTAGAATTTCTTCAATTGCAAGCATTTCTAATTCCCCACATCCAATCTATACAGATACACTTGAAGAAAGCCAAAGAATTAGCAAGCTTTCTAGATGTCAGCACACTGAGCACTATAGTTGGCTTATCCACAGATATCATAGAGCATATTGTTATACTACAGAATCTCAGAGACACATGGGAGACTGTACTTTTAGGCATACAACAAAGGTATAAACATCTTTTTGATCAATAAGTTTTACTTTTGGCACTTTTTGTCAAAAAAAGGGGATAGATATATTCCTAGTCAGAAAACAAAAAAGGGGATAGATATATATGTGAAAAACAAAAAAAAATGTATATATGTGGAAAATGAAAAAAAGAAGAGTTGCATATGTATAGGGAGTAACCTCTGAGGGGGAGTTAAAAATTTTGATGACTTTGGAGTTTTTGTCCAAAATTCCCAACTAATGTCAAAGGGGGAGATTGTTATCTCTTCAAGATATTTTGTTGTCATTAGTTTAGTCAAAGTCACGGAGTCAAGAAGAATCAGTCGGTGAAAGGAGATAGTCAAGTATTAGGCTAGTCAATAATGTACATTGATTCAGTCGGTAAAGTAGTAGAGTTAAGACAGCATATCGAACACCTACAATTATCGAGCGACACTAAACTGAGCACAAGTGTAGTACACTAAGTTGATAGTACACCGAGTATTGAGGAGTTACTCAACCGAGTTAGATAATTAATTCAAAATGTGATCAGATCGCATTTAATGATTATCAAAGCATTAATTAAGATTATACAAGCACATAGAATAATTTTCTACATGATCAATGATTTAAATAATTAAAAATGATGATATAAGGCATAGATCAAATGACAAAAAGAAATTTTGTTATTTCCAAGAAAAAAACAAGTACCAAGGTAAAAGTGACATGGTCACCGAGCTGGAAAGAAGATCTAACGCTCAAGAAAAATTCACAGCGTACCTAACACATAAGATTAAGAGGAAAAACTCATCTCTATATTGGATGAATTTGTAAGTTAAAATAAAGGATAGAGAGAAGAGAATTGAAGTTGTTGTTATTGTTGTTGCTGAGAAAGTTAAAGGAATTATTGAAGAACAAGAGAAGAGTAGAGAGTACCAGGAAGAGATTCAGTTACAGTAGAGAAGAACAAAACAATGTTACAATTTGAGATTGAGGTAACACAATTAGAGCACATAGAGTCTGATCAACTTTTACATTTGATGCACTTATTGCGGACATTGTTAATTTATTTGATACTATTGTATTCAGAGCTTTAAATCCCAATACTGGGTAGATCTTAAACAATCTTATATTTGTAAATCCTTTAACATGGTACATCTTTAAGTGTAGAGATTGTAAAAATCCTTTAACCAGGTAGACCTAAAAAGTCTTTTATACTCTTAATTGGGAAAGCTATCAGAAATAGCTAAAATTTGTAGCTCTAACCAAGCACCCTTTATATTGCAGTTAGTGAAGGTTGTGGGTGTCATCCCCACCTCATTTTTGTCCTCTAACGATGGATTTCTACATTACCAAAATCATGGTGGTATTAGTTCTATTTTTTAATGTTTTGATGTTATGGTTTTATAAGCTTTATATTACTTTCATGTCAAAGTTATGAACTCGATAATCAGTAAGCAACAGTATATGGTTTATTAGTGAATATGGTTAGAAATTTTTTAGTGGCATTGATTCACCCCTCCCTTCTTAGTCCCAACTTTACAATAATTATTCCAACATGTGGTTGAATCAATTTATGAAAATTATCCATAAAGGTTCCAACCGGTATCTCCTCTTCTATATATTCCAACCTTGTGGATTGTTTTCCAATTTTTGTTTTAGACTTTATGTACTTGTAACTCTTACATTTTTCCATCATTTTCATGTTAGTATCTTCATTTATCAAAGGGAATTTAGCCAAATTACCACATGTTTCACAAGTTCCTTTTAAGAAATCTATTTCACCTATTGCATGATCATCTGATTTGTAACATAAGATGGATGCTATGAAATGCCTTGGTCATTTAATGAGAGCATTTTGTAAAAGATCACTTTCTTCTATCATCTTTCAAAATACTTGATAGTAGAGATAAAATTCAATATGAGATCGACAAAAACAAGTTTCAAAAGCTTTATTTATCTTCACATAATATGTATTTAATATTTTAAACATTATTTGTCCAATCTTTATGGTGGATTTGAATTACAAAATGAAATATATAATTCATGTTGTGTGCTATCCAACCAATGTTTTGTGTGTAGCAAATAATCCTTAGGCCCAATCCTATGCTTGATAACATCTCTTCTATTTCAGAAAGGATGAGTATGATCAGTCCAAAATGCAGTGATCAAGTTCCTAACTCCTTCAATCCTATTAGAGCGAGGATCTCTACACATTATTGCCCAATTGCCTTCCAATGAGCTATCATCCAAATTGATTCTATTTTTTTTCACATAATGTGATATTGTCTGTTGATTAACTGATGAATATCTAATGAAGATGATGAAGACCGAGTGATACCAAGTATCATGACTATAGAAATGGTTAGATCTGTTGTTGTTTTTTCATTGAAATCAAGCAATTGATTAATGATTTTTATTATGTTACCATATCTTAAGAGGAAAAGTTAAAATGGGTGATAAATACAAATCAGACAATGATGATATAGTTTGTTTTTTAACTATATATTTTATGTTATCAAATTGGTACATTTGATTGATCAATTTGGGAACTATAATGAATTATGTTATGACTGAAAAGTTACTTTGCCAATCTAGAATGAGTCAATCGGTATAATGTTATGTGAGTTAGTTATATTTACTAAGCACCGAGCACCGAAGATGAGTTAGTCATCAAGTAGTGAAAGAAGTCAGTTACCAAGTTGGAAAGGAAGTTTTACCAAGTATAATATACTGATATTAAATGATGATAATATCGAATTTAATTTAAAGCGATAATGAGTTGGATGAGGAAATGAATTAAATAAGGTTTGTTACAAGATCTACGAATGAGAAAATTTAATATGAAGATCTAAGAAAAAGATCAAGTGGTTAAAAAGAAATATGTAAGTTCCAAGAAAAGTTACAAGTTCCGAGGTAAAAGTGAAATGGTTTACCAAGTTGAGAAATATGAAGAAGATGATCAAATGACTGAGCGGAAAGGAAGGAAAATAAAATTAAGGAGATTAAGAGGAAAAAGTATGTCTATATAAGGAATGATAATTACGCAGAGTGTAAGGCTGCTAGCAAATTGAATAGAGAAGAAGGAGAAGCTGAAGAACAACATTTATCGAGAAGAACAGAGAAAGACAGGTTGAAGAATCTATAGTCTGAGAAAGAGATAAATGGAGTATGTGATGCCAGTATTCAATTGAGCATAAAGGATCTGATACAAGAAAATGAAGTTGATATATTTATAGATCAAAGTTTACTGTTTCTTTTTAATATTTGTAACAGAGAAATCTCTTAACCGAGTAGATTTAACCATCCTATTTGTAAAACATAGACTTAGGTGACATTCCAAAAGAGTTTTTAAAGACCTCTAACAAGGCCACTCCTAACAGGGTGAAGATCTTAACAGATCTTAGGTAAATCCCCTAACAGGGTCACATTTAGAAAATGTGTTTGTAATCTTCAACATCATAAGTTCTTAACCGAGTGTACTTCAGAAGGGTACATTTTTATTATGGGTTACAATTCCCATAGATTTTTTTCCCAAATTGGGTTTCCTCATTAAATCGTGTGTCAACTGAGTTATATCTTATGTTTACATGGTTAATCTAATGTTGCTAAGTTTGAATGATTGATTTACATATATGAAATGTATTGTTGCTTATGTTATTGAGTTATTTGGTGAATTGGTTATTTACTATATTCAGTATTACCGAGTGAATCAACGAGTCAAGTTTTAAGAGTTTAAGTTTGATTTTCCTGATTCACCCCCCATCTCAGTGGGACCAATAATTGGTATTAGAGCTTTGTTACTCTGAAGTGTTAAGTTTCAAAGGACTTGAGTCCAGATCTAAAGATGTATAAGAGGGAAGCACCAAAGTTGAATAGGGATCATTTCTCTACATGGAAAAGTAGAATTAGGTTGCATGTTTCTAGAGTAGGAGAATATGGACTTCACTTTCTTGATAATGAATATGTAGCACCAACTACTGCACCTATGAATATTAGTGAGCAAAGATAGAAATAGAAACACACAAGTTATGATTCAGATTGCATCTACACTTACCGACCAGGAATATGATGAGCTTGATGGCTGCACAACTTTAAAACAAATGTGGGATAATCTTATTTTGACCTATGGTGGAGATCAATATGTTCAATATGCTAAAGCAGAAATTTTGAGAGGAAAATTTGACTCTATGAGGATGAAGGAAGGAGAGAACATAATATAGTATGGTACAAGACTTAAGGAGACTATTAATTCTATCAGAAGAGCTGGTGGTGTCATAACAAAGGATGATGTTACAAGAAAAATGTTGAGAAATCTGCTACCAAGTTATGTTATTCGTGTATCTATTATATAAGAGCTGAGATCTATACCCCAGATGAATGTCTCATTGGATGCTACTATTGGTAAGTTAACTGCATTTGAGCTAAATGATTTTGACAATAGTGTTCCTGCTACTTCTAAGATTGAATCTGCATTAAAGTCTACTTTAAAGATTGGAAAGGCTAGGGAAGCTACTGCTAGAGATGAATATTTGAGCAGTGTTAGTGAGAAATTGTATAGTTGTACTAAAGGACTTGAAGAGTTATTTACTTAATGTGATGAGAATGCAAGAGAATTTGAAGCTTTGTTGTCTAGAAAGCTACAAAGAGGCAAAGGCAAGTACTGGGGTAAGTTACCCTTGAAATGTTTTAATTGTGATAAAGTTGGTCACTTTGCATCTAACTATCGATAGAAAGATAAGGAAGAAAAGAAAGATAATAGAGATGAGGAAAAAAGAGAAAATAGATTCAGGAGATACAGAGACTAAAAAACAAGGTAATAAATCTTGTTATATTGCTAGTGAAGGACTGAGTGATGATGATTCTTTTGATAGTAATGAGGAAAAAGAAGTTGTTTATGTTTCTATAAAGATGATTATGATGAAGAAGAATGTAGAGCCCTAATATCACAAATAAGTAAGAATGCAACACAGATTATAGATAGTGGTTCTTCACATCACATGACTAGTGACACACTTAAGTTTATTTCATTGGAAAGTCATGATGGAGGTTACGTTAGATTTGGTAACGATGCTCCATATCATGTGAAAGCAAAAGGATCTATAATTCTATTGAATAACACAAGATGTGATGATGTTTATTGAGTTGAAGGATTAAAGTATAATCTGTTGAGTGTTGCACAAATAAACAATACAGGTCACTAATTGGAATTTCAATATGAAATGGTGAAAGTATTTGATGAGAAGAGTAATCTAATTGATATTGGAGAACAATCTAAAGGTAATCTATTTTATCTTGATACTTCTATGAAGAGTTGTCTATTTGCTGAAGTTGAAGATGTTTGGTTATGGCACAAAAGGCTTTAACATGTTAATTTTGACAACTTAATCAAAGTGAGTAAGAAGAGTAGAGTAAGAGGACTACCGAGACTTGAAAAACAAGAGAATACTATATGCAGAGAATGTTGGATGGGTAAGATGACTAAATATAGTTTTGCAAGCAAGACTTATGTTACACAAGGAATTTTGGATTTAGTTCATACTAATTTATGTGGACCAATGAGAAATCAAAGTTATTATGGAGACAGATATTTTATTTAATTTGTGGATGATTATTCTAGAATGATGTCTGTAATATTTTTAAAAGAAAAATTTGATGTATTTCAAATGTTTATGTGGTATAAGGCCTGATTTGAAAAGGAAACTGGAAGATAGTTGAAATGTCTGAGATCTGACAAAGGAGGTGAGTTTACTTCTGATGAGTTTACATTGTTTTGTGATGAGAATGGAATCAAGAGATAGTTGTCAGCACCAAGAACACCACAATAGAATGGGATTGCAGAGAGAAGAAACACATCTATTGTTGATTGTGCTAGGAAACTAGTGATTGAAAAAGGGGTTTCACAAAAATTTTGGAGGGAAGCTTTGAGTAATTTTTTTTATAGATTGAGCTTATTACAAATGAAGAAAGGTACCAACAAGACACCTTATGAAATCTGGTATGATCAAAAACCTAATGTTAGTTACTTTAAAATTTTTGGGAGAAAATGCTATATTCTAAGATATTCTAGAGAAGGAAAGTTTAATTCAAAAGGAGAAGAAGGGATATTCTTAGGGTATTCTACAAGGAGTAAAGCTTACAAATGTTTGAACAAGGTTACTAACAAAATGGTGGAAATTGCAATTGTGAGAATTGATGAATTTTCAGAAAGGAATGATGAAGATAGTAAGAAGGAACCTGAAGATTATGAGAAGTTTGTATATGTACAACATGATTCCCTTGATACTTTACCAAGAGCACATACTAAGGAGGAAGATGAACAAGGAGTTCCACAACCGAATTTTGATATTGAAGAAGCGAGAGCTACTGAGCCTATTTTGGTAAAGTATGTAAGAAGGCACCATTCCTCGAGCAATATTATTGGAAATAAGGACACTAGAGTGATGCATAGAAGCAAGTTAAGAGATAATACATGTTTGATATCTACATTTGAGCCTAAGAGAGTTAAGGACGCACTAGATAATGAAGATCAGATTAAAGAAATGAAAGAAGAGTATGATCAAATTGAGAAGAATTAGACAGACATTAGTATCTAGGCCCAAAGACAAAAATATTATTGGTACTAAAAGGATTTTAAAAACAAATTGAATGAGCATGGAGATTTTATCAGAAATAAACCTAGATTGGTTTACAAAGGTTATGCACAAGAAGAAGGAGTTGACTATGGAGATACTTTTGCACATGTTTCTAGACTAGAAGGACTTAGAATACTTCTAGCATATGCTTCTTACAAAGGATTCAAGGTATATCATATGAATGTTAACTCTGTATTTTTTAATGGGATACTTGAAGAAGAAATATACATTGAGAAACCTGAAGGATTCATTGAGAACACAAACAAGAACAATGTATGTAAGTTACATAAAGCTTTATATGGATTGAAACAAGCACCCCGAGCATGGTATGACAGGCTACACTCTGATCTTAGATCAAAATAGGATTTCAGAGAACAAGTGATAACAATAATGTTTACTTGAAATGTGACAGTGACAATAAAGTTTTGATTGCTCAAATTTTTGTTGATATTATTTTTGGAGGCAATGACACTTTATGTAAAGGATTTGCTGATGAAATGAGAAAAGAGTTTGATATGTCAATGATTGGAGAGATTAAGTTCTTTCTAGGTCTACAAATACAGTAAGTTACTCAAGAGGAATCCATATTACACAAGTCAAGTATGTCAAAGAAATTCTTAAAATCTTTGGCATGGAAGATTCAAAACCTGTTGGAACACCAATGATTACTGGATGTAAATTATCTAAAGAGGATGAAACACAAGAGGTGAATAATACTCTTTACAAATCCATGACTGGTAAATTGCAGTACGTTGTTCACAACAGACCTGATATAGCACACACTATTGGAATTGTTGCAATATTTTATTCTAATCCGAAGGAAACATATATGTCTGTAGTAAAAATAATTTTGAGATACCTGAAAGGCACATAAGAGTTTGGTTTATTATACAGAAAAGGAGGTACTTTTGATCTGCAAGTATACACTAATACAGATTGGGCTGGAAATGTTGATGATAGAAAAAGTACTAGTGGAGGCACATTCTTTCTAGGTGAAAGATTGGTTACATGGCTGAGCAAGAAACAAAGTTGTATTTCACAGTCTACTATCCAGGATGAATATGTTGTTGCTGCTATGAATTGTGCAAACATAATATGAATTAAGAAATTACTTGAAGGTATGCAAGAATAGATCACAGATCTTGTTACTATATTTTGTAATAATACAAGTGCTATTAATATATCAAAGAGCCCGGTTATGCATTCAAAGACCAACCACATTTCTATCAAGTATCACTACTTGAGAGAGAAAGTTCAAGAGAAGAATGTGAAATTGGAATATGTGAATTCAAAGGAACAATTGGCTGATATCTTTACAAAGCCACTGCCTAAAGATTCTTTTGAGTATCTGAGATAAATTAGGGGTTCTTCCCCTATCCAATGTTCACTAAAGAGCATGAGGCATGTTACATCAATGTTATATTTCGTTAGAATATCTATTTCTGAATTGATGTTAATATGACACACTTTACGTGATTCCTGAAGTTGTGAAAAGATTTTTGTTTGTAATTCTTTATGAGTATATGTCAGGTATAATCCACTAGTGGAACAAGTTTTCAGGAGTGTGACTTTTTGGCATTGTTGTCAAAGAGGGAGAGTTATGAATTGATGACATTTCTCCTAACAAGAGGGAGATGAATGAATTGATAATATTTACTCATGAAGGAGATTCAACATCTATGTTACATAAATAAAAGATTTATCCGAGAGGGAGATTTAGATCAGAAATATCAAAGTAGAAATAGATATATCAACTCAGAGGGAGTGCAATTATGTATTTGAAAGCTGCCATCATCAATTGCTATAACACTGTTATAATGGTTTTTGTCAATGCTAAAGAGGGAGATTGTTGATTAACTGGTGAATATCAGATGGAGATGATGAAGACCAATTGATACTGAGTATCAAGATTGTAGAAATGGTTAGATCAATTGTTGTTTTCTCATTGATGTCAAGCAATTGATTAATTGATTATTATTATATTACCATATCTTAAGAGGGGAAGTTAAAATGGGTGATAAATACAAATAAGAAAATGATGAAGTAATGATGATATAGTTTTTTTCTACTGTATATTTGATGTTATCAAATTGGTACATTTGATTGATCAAGTCGGGAACTACAATGAATTAAGTTATGACTGAAAAAGTTACTTTACCGAGCTAGAGTGAGTCAGTCGGTAGAATGTTATGTGAGTCGGTTATAGTTACCGAGCACCGAAGATGAGTTAGACATTGAGAAATGAAAGAAGTCAATTAACGAGTTGCAAAACAAGTACCCAATATAGTACATTGATATTAAATGATATTAAATGATGTTGAAATCAAATTTAATGTGAAGTGATGATGAGCTGGATGAGGAAATAAATTAAATAAAGTTGGTTATAAGATATACGAATGAGAAAATTCAATATTAAGATCTAAGGTGAAGATCAAGTGGTTAAAAATAAATATGTAAGCTCCAAGAAAAGTTACAAGTTCTTAGCTAAAAGTGAAATGGTTTACCGAGTTGAGAAATATGAAGAAGATGATCAAACGACTAAGCGCAAAGGAAGGAAAATAAAATTAAGGAGATTAAGATGAAAAAGTATTTGTATATAAGGAATGAGAATTATATAGAGTGTAAGGTTGATGGTGAATTGGATAGACAAGAAGGAGAAGATGAAGAATAACATTTACCTAGTAGAATAGAGAAAGACAAATTGAAGAATCTACAGTCTCAGAAAGAGATAAATGGAGTATGTGATGCCAGTATTCAATTGAGAATAAAGGATCTAATACAAGAAAAGGTAGTTTCTCATTTTATAGATCAAAGTTTATTGTTTCGTATTAATATTTGTAACAGAGAAATCTCTTAATCAAGTGGATTTAACCATCCTATTTGTAAAACCTAGACTTAGGTGACATTCCAAAAGAGTGTTTAAAGACCTCTAACAAGGCCACTCCTAACATGGTGAAGATCTTAACAGATTTGAGGTAAATCCCCTAACAGGATCACATTTAGAAAATGTGTTTGTAACCTTTAACACGATAAGTTCTTAATCAAGCATACTTCATAAGGGTACATTTTTATTGTGGGTTACAATTCCCACAGAGGTTTTTCCCGAATTGGGTTTCCTCGTTAAATCATGTGTTAACCAAGTTATATCTTATGTTTACATGTTTAATCTGATGTTGCTAAGTTTGAATGATTGATTTACATATATGAGATGTATTGTTGCTTATGTTATTGAGTTATTTGGTGAATTGGTTATTTACTACATTCAGTATTACCGAGTGAATCAGTGAGTTTAGTTTTAATAGTTTAAGTTTGATTTGTATGATTCACCCCCCTCTCAGTGGTACCAATAATTGTCTTCCTACTATACCTAATCTCAAATGAAAGCGAAGAGATTTGTCTTTTTGGGACATATTTTTATTTAAAATAGATGTCGATATCACTCTTCTTGAAATGGGCTTATCTATAGATCTAGTTGTTTTCCCTGTGGAACCCAAGCCATCCTTAACATTTTCAACAATATCTTTCTGCAGGTTGGACAATTTCCTCTTTTTCAATGTTGTATCTACACCCAACAATTTTAATGGCTCTTTTAACTCATCATTAAGAAGAAGAAAAAGATAATAGTTAGGTTCTTTCAAGTGTATCAACATTCTCAAATTGAACAATTAATTCCTTAGAATTTTTATTCAATGTCCTCTTCCGAGTATGTGTAGGTTGTTCAACATAATATCTCAAATTTTCCACATCCATTTCATTTAAATGATCTAAGCTTCTATAATTAATTTTTCTCTTTAATCTTTGAGCTAGATTGATATTCTTATCCATACCAGTAGAAGGAAGCAATTTTGACCCTTCTCTACCGTCCATTACTTGAACTACAAACAAAAAAGGAACTCGTAAAAGGAAAGACTAAAAATACATATTCACCTAAGATAAAGTAAAAAAACACATATTCACCTAAGAAGACTAAAAGAGGATCTAGAGAGAGAGAGAGAGAGAGAGAGAGAGAGAGAGAGAGAGAGAGAGAGAGAGTTTCATACTTGTTTGATCTTGGGATGACCCTTCTCCAACATCCATTACTTTGATTTGAGTTTCCCCTTGTCCAACATTTGCTTGAGAAAAAGCTACACACAAAACAAAAAAAACAAGAACTCTTAAGGGGAAAGATAAAAAATACATAATCACCCAAGAAGACTAAAAATAAATATTCACCTAAGAAGACTAAAATGGGAGAAATGTTATATTGTGGTGACTGATCAAGAAAGTACTATCCAAGAAAATGTTTTACACTTTCTACAATGTGTGGGGCTAGGCAAAAAAATTTTAGGCTTATTTTTGGCCAATTTTTGGGCCGACATGTTCTTACCCTAAAGCGACATAAAGATTTTATAAATTGGCTTAGGGTTAGGGTTTTTGTATTATGATGTATGTTTTACAACATAATTGAGTTGCATGGGGATTGTGTATTGCAATTAGATTGTAATCACTAGATAATAATAATATTGGACTAGTTGTTGGTGGACGTAGCCTAGGGATTGGGTGAGCCACGCTAAATCTTTGTGTCTTGTGTTCTCTTAAATTTTAGTTTATTATTCTCTGATATTGGTTATATTTCTACATGTAATTTTTATTTTTGTCTTGTTTAATCCTAGAGAGAGAGAGAGAATTGGTTGCAAGCACATAATTACAAATCAAATATGACATGAATTATTGCAAGTGAAACAAGCATATATATTTAAAACAACATCAACCATTTTGTTGCAAGTTATTAAATCAAATCATATGTAGAAACTATATTGCTATATGTGATATCTTCTATATTGCATGTTTTAAGTGTCATATTAGAGATAGAAAATACATATTGCTATAAGAATTATCACATCTCATTGCACATTCATATTGTCATACTTGAAATAATAGAGCTCCTAAGAGTCATTGCACTTAGTGAAGATTATATCAAGTCTCTTTAGCATATAAATTATTGTATATATCAGAAATACCAAGTGATATTATTCATATTATCCATTACATAGTTTAATTTCAAGAATTAGATCCTGTAAGTATGAAAAATTAAATTAATTGTCCTAATATTCCATGATATCCTAAATGGGTACATTACAATAGAATCCTTCCATAAGTGGATGTGCATGAGAGATGCCTTATGACAACTATAAGATTATCTATAAGTTTCTATTTTGGGTGAATTTGAATCATTCTAAGGAGGTAGGTCAACAATTTTTTCCATGTGGTTTTGTAGCATGTTGTTTGGTGATACCATAGTGGTATTCATCCTCACAAACTCATATAAATTGGTACCTTAAGTTAGAGTCATTCATTTAGTCTTGTTTAGTTTCCATGATAACAACATGTTATTAGATTAAAATATAGAGGTCTACAAAGAAGTGTATTATTGTTGTATTCTTCATTGGATTAGTAATATACTTTCCTCTCTTTCTATGGTGGAGCCTTTTCCCAAAAGAGTTCTCCATGTAAATCGATGTTTCATGTGCAATTGTTTTCTTGTTCTTTTTTTTTGCATTTGCTTTATTAGAGTATTAATCTTTAGTTTCATATTTGTAATACTATTCAATTTAAGTTCATATTGCAAGCTTTCTTCACCTTTTTTTTACATCAGGCAAAATGTTATCTTCTTCAACCAACCAAAAGAACTGTTGAATTCTAAAGTTCTTGGTTAATCCTGTAGATAAGTTTGCATTGCACCAATCCAAAATCACAAGTGCACCTTTAAATTTTACTACGTCCTTAAAATTCAATTTCTCTCTAGGGAAGACAATTCACACATGCACCAACTCCATCATGTTCTCCTTTACCATGTTAATCTTTTAAAATTTTACACATTCCCTACATAACTAATAAAACATTTGAACATTCTTGATTTATCTGATACAATAATCTAACCATATGATATGTTATGCCATCTAGATTTCTCTCTTAAATCTATATAAAATATGTTGAAACAATATTGAACAAAATATAATGAGTGTATCTAGTTATAACTCAAATAAAAATGGTACTCCCTCAAAAAAATTCTATTTTCATTTGTACTATCAGATGCATGTCAATAAAAGTATGAACAAACATAGCCACTTACACTGAACTGCAATATTGAGATTGGATTTCCTCTTGTGGAGCAAGAGTATACTTTTATACAAAGTCGACCACTAATAATATACTTCCAATTGGAAATATATTTCTACTTGCGTGAAATTGACCATCAAACCATTTGGCATGTTGAGAATGTTTCACATATTTTGGTACAATCTTACTCTTAAATTTGGGTTTGAATGTATATACACTAAGCTTATTTGTGATTAAATATCAACACTTTCTAGTTTTTCCATCCTTCAAAGACTACTCAACATTCTTAAATCTTCTAACATCCACTAATTATTGTCCAAAATAATTTTCAACTCTTTCACACATACATTCTCCTAAGAATTTATATAGTATTGAATAAAATCTAACGAGTGTATCTAGTTATCACTCAAATCGAAATGGTACTCCCTTAGAATTTTTCTATTGTCATTTGTACTATCATATGCAAGTCTATAAAAAAAATATGAACAAACATAGCCACTTACACTGAACTGCAATATTGAGATTGGATTTCCTCTTGTGGAGAAATAGTATACTTTTCTACAAAGTTGACCACTAATAGTATACTTCCAATTGGAAATATATTTCTACATGTGTGAAATTGACCATCAAGCCATTTGGCATGCTGAGAGTGTTCCACATATTTTGGCACAATCTTACTCTTGAATTCGGGTTTGAATGCATGTACACTAAGCTTATATGTGAATAAATCTCAAGAATTTCTAGTTTTTATATCCTTCAAAGAATACTCAACATTCTTAAATCTTTTGACATCCACTAATTGTTGTCCAAAATCATTTTCAACACTTTCATGCATACATTCTCCTAAGAATGAAAACTGGCCACAACTAGTGCACTATCCAAAAATACATGAACTTAAATAAAATAATTGTCAATTAGATCTTTCACAATAGAAACCTTCTATAAACTCATTGATTGTTTCAAGTGGCATATTGATACCACATTCCTACATAATCATGTTAGTATGTGAAGTATAACATATAGATAGATAGATAGATAGATAGATAGATAGATAGATAGATAATGATGATGATGAAATTGCAAATATATTTTACAACAAAAAGAGCATTGTTGCTTATTATTTTTCACATACCAAGGTTTACATTTTTAAAATGCTCAATGGCTTATGATAACATTTCCAGGTAATACTAAATTATGTAAAAAAATTAATAATATTCAAATTGAGTTGGGTCTAATAGGTGTTTTGGATGGAGATCACAAATTTTGGATTCCACTCTTAATTTCAAAACATCTCTAGCATTAGGTATTCAATTTCATGTTAAACCTTGGGAGCCAACCACTAAAACTCGAACATTGGTTGATTGGATTATTTTCAATACTCTCTTATCTTTGTCATTCTTACCAATGTTTTAGGATACCCCGATGAACTATAACAGATTGAATGTTTGAAGATGATAAGTTGATGATCACCAAGCTACAAAAGTGAATGCAAGACATTAAATCAGATAATGTATTGTATTGTCATTTATATCAGCTTGATATGGTTTGATTATTCAAAGACATATCGGTCATAATCTTGAAGAGATGAATAGACAAAGTTTATGTTATCGGTAAAAACATAAAAAGTTTGTATACACCGAGTGACAGTAAACATCGACGGACAGTGTAAATCGAGCACAGTAGTAACTAAGAAAGTGTTACCGAGCAAGTGTCACCGAGAAGTTCACAGTGTATACCGAGTACTGAGCATAACTGAAGTTGCTACCGAGCATAACTGAAGTCAATGCCCAAGCTAACTAGAGTTGATGACCGATCAGAACTAAAGTTGAAGAATGAAAAAACTACTTAGCTGGCAAGAGCTATATTTAGAGATTGACTGATTGATTGCTTTATTCTTAACGATCAATTAAACTAAATTATGGAAGAGATTTAAAGTGTAGTTATCAAGGAGAGATCTACGGAAAAAACTAAAGAAGAGCTTTACAGGATAAATCAAAGAATGATGAGTTTTACAGATCAAGAAGTGATCTACGACAAAAATAAGGAGATTGAGCGGCTAATCATGTCTATATAAAGAGACAAGGAAATCATTATGAAGAGAGTGGAAGGCTAAATATATTCTGATGAAGATAGAATTATTCATGCAGATCTGATCATACAGGCTAAAGAACAGAGCCAAATAAATCCACAAACACCGAGCAACAGAGGACAGAGCATTCAATGAGCATAAAGAACAAAGAAATAAAGCAAAGGAACTGAAGTAAACATTGATCAGAGAGGTATTATTAGACTAACAATAGATCCAAATATCTACAAGTTAAAGTTGTATTATTGAACAGATCATTTACAGTATCAATTTAACCATTGATTCAAAAATTTCTTAACCGAGTGGGGTTTAACAGTCCTTAATGTATTGAGATACTCAAGATTATCAAAAGGTTTTCTTGTTGACAACATAGTGAGTGCCAGGTCAAAAGACAAACTGTTATTTTTAAATCCTCTAACAAGGTCGCACTTAACAGTGTGTTTGTAACCTTTAATAGGGTTGGCTCTCCACCGAGCTCACTTCAGAAGAGTGAAAATTTTTGGGTTACCGGTCCCAAGTGGTTTTTCCCTTAATAGGGTTTCCACGTTAAAATCTGTGTCAAATGTGTATATGGTTTATTGCATTGATATTTTTCTTTACACACTATTGAAACTAGATTGTTCGGTTAACACTAAGTTTATTTACTGATATTCGGTAAAGCCTAGAAAAGATAAAACAATATATCTTACCGAGCAGGTTATATTTGTTAAAGTTATTTAACACATACATCTTGATGGATTGAAAGATAACTAGAAGATATTATATTTGAGATATAAGTTTTGGTTGGATTTTTGGAATTATTTTAAAGCCACTGATTCACACCCCNGTTTCCCCCCCCCCCCCCCCCCCGCCTCTCAATTATTCTAACATACCCTTATAGTACAATTTTCAATTGAAGATTTGGTTTTAGTATTCAATTTCATGTTAGACCTTAGGAGTCAACCACTAGTACTCCAACATTGATCGATTGGATTATTTTCAATACTCTCTTATCTTTGTCATTCTTACCTATGTTTTAGGATGTATATTTAGAATTATGCTAATGTTTCTTAATAGTCTTTTGTCCAAAATTGTTTTATTCACTATATCAATTTTTATAGCTCATCGTGTTGTATTCTTATCTTTATATAAACTATTTTACCCAATAGGTTCAATAACACTTGCAATAGTAGATACATCATGTTTAAATGATTCATTTTTTTTTGTTTCACAAAATGCCTAACTTTTCCACTACTTTTCTCATTTTTCATATTCTCATCAATTGCGTCATGAGTTGACATTAAAATGATAGTTTTCTTGAAAAAAAATTATTTTTCATAATATATTGGCATACGTTCTTATTTTTCTGGAAGAAATCTTACTAGGAAGATTATCTAAAACATTATTTCCAATTTTTTTAAAAGGAAAAAAAAAATGTTTTCAACAACACAAGGATTTTTATTTTCATCGCGTTCACAAGAGTTTTCATTTTCAACAACAAAAGGATTTTCATTTTCACCAATGTAATGGATATGATTTTCAATATCTCTTTATGTAGTTTTGTTAGTAATATTATTGATCTCAATGTTTGTATATTTATCTTCCAATAAATTATCAATACAAATATCATCTATAATGACATTCTCATATCATTCAAAATTGGAGTTGAGCATGCACTTGGATTTGTGCCTATTGTCATATTCTCCATATCATTGAAAGGTGGATTTGAAGGAATAATTACTTTCTATAATCATATTATCCTCCACATTCACCTCTTGCATATTTGCATCATCTAAATCCATGCTATCTTGTAATGATCCTAACTAGGTCTGGACTAAAAATGTCCGCAAGATTTTTTGGTCTTTTGGACGCCAATACTGAAATTGTTTTAATACTTACTTCTATGGTGAGATATTCTTGTTTTTTTTTTAAGAGATTAGCCCAAGTTATATTGCCCGATAGTTATTCTAAAAATAAGCTCAACTTCTGATTTCTAACAATTGAATTTCTAAATATCAGTAGAGAACACGGGTCTGCCTGTTTACAGATTTATTGATATATGGAAATATGCATAAACACCAATGGCTGACATTACAGTTATAAAATAGTTTCACCATGAAATAGTTATTATAATCTATAAATCGCTATACTCTTATCACCAACCCAGTCGAAGGCAAATATCGAAACTACCTGGACAATGTTCTTGCTTTCCTGCAGACGCTGTAGGAGGTGTAAGGGGTTGGTGTGATGGCCTCTGCTTTCACTATTTTCACGTGAGGTGGCTGGCCTGTAACATGGCTCGACAAATCTCCATGGCGCCCCGCAGGAGTCTTCTACCCAACTTATTAGTCGTTAATGAATCGACACTCAACTGCAATTACGTTGTGTATTACTGCCCCTTCACACAATGGGTGGCAACTGATGATGGACTGATCGCATGGCTGAGGGGAGGTGAAATATAGCTTGTCATGTTAAACCAGTACCCACGTCTCTCCACTTGCTGGACCATAAATTTTGTACGCCACTGAGGGATTATCTCTAGTGTTTCCCAATAACTATTACTCTTTCCACGTGATGGGAATGCTACATGGTGTTGACCACCATTCTCAATACGGTTCCACTGGAAATCACCTGCGACTATGCCTGGAAGTGACTTCATCGATCCCTACCTTCCTCTTATGAGAGTTTAAAACAAATTTGAATGCACTATGATTTCCTCTTGCTGTCGTAAAGTGTAAGTAAAGTCTAGAACTGACTTACAATAAGGGCCCGTTTGGTTGGGGAATTGGAAAATGAAACAAATCATGGTTATCCATAGCCTGGTTATGCAAACCCTGGTTTTCATTTTTTGGGACTGTTTGGTTGACCTGGAAGATGGATTTGTAAATCCACATT
>MU225942.1:27733-64056 GCA_018584345.1 Thuja plicata
CTCCGGACCCGACAAGATATATAAAAAAATTTAATCATGCAAACCTTGGAGTGCATTGGACCCGACGGCAAAGTTAAAATGGCTTTAATCTCTATGAAAACCATGGAGATGAAAGTCATTCCACCTCTATAGCAAGAATTTGGACATCCACATTTTTGCACAAATGGGGATTTGCAAATCCATATTCGCATTCAATTTAGAGGTCACCAAACAAGGAATTGCACCCCATAACCGGGTTATGGGCTGCATAATCCGGTTATGGGGTGCAACCAAACGGGCCCTAAATGGTCTTTCAGAATGTTGTACCAGAACTGCTATTTCCTTTATGCCTCTGTTATTAAGCTCACATATTAAATCTAAATGATTTCATCAATGCTGAGATGTTGGGGCTACGTCCAACTTCTCTTTTTTTTTTCAAAAGGGTTTCTGTCCTTAAGAAAATATGACCAGTCACAAGTGCAACCAGAATTTTATATTCTTTATTTATAATATTTTCATTATGTTTTTCCTAAGAAATATTTGTTCTTTTATAACCTTGAAGTGAGGGAAAACTCCATAACATAAGAAATGTGGGATAAAGGTGCCCACTTAAGTTACTTTAAGTCACTTAAGTCACTTTTATAAAATAAAGTAACTTAAAGTCATAAAGTGACTTTACTTTATAAAATGAGCCCAAATAATAAAAGCTCGCCCACTGAAGCCTGTGACTGGCTGACATCCTCTAAAATAATCCTTTAGCCTATTCAGATGGGGGAAATAGACTAACCAGTCGCCATACTGTCTTACTGCGGGATTGGGGACATTACACTCCTCCCTTCCTAGGATTGCTTTCCCTCAAGAAATCTCAATGTAGGGTCCTACAGAATAGACTCACCCTCCCATGTAGCATCCTCTATCAGGAAATCCTTCCATCAAATCAAGTATTCTCTAATAGCCATGTTCCACAGCTTCCTCTCTCTAATCTTGATCACCTCATCTGGCACCAAAACCAATTCCCCTCCTCATTGAGTGGGGGTAGTCCAACTAAAGGGACTATTTGTTGTCCTAATGCCTTCTTGAGGCAAGACACATGAAAAAAATTATGAATCCGGTTGTCGATCGGAAGCTCAAGGTCATACGCCACTTCACCCACCCTCCTAGTGATGTGGTAGTGACCATAAAATCTGGGCTTGAGCTTTTCCAACCCACTCTTCTTTAGAGAACTCTGCTTGTATAGCTAGAGACGAAAGTAAACCAAATCCCTTGCCTCAAAATTCCACTCTATCTGGTGTCAATCAACATACATCTTTTTCTGATTTTGTGCCCTCTAAATTTTCTCTTTGAGAGACTTAAGGATATCCTGATGATCCTATAGCCAGTCTCTCGCAATCGGCACCCTGCTGTCCTGAAGAGCCAATTCTATGAAAGATAATGGCTCACTACCATAGAGAGTTCAAAATGGTGACATGTCAATAGTCATATGGTAGGTGGAGTTGTTAAAAAACTCCCCCAAGTACAACCATCTGATCCAGTCCCTCTGCTTCCCCGCTACATAATTACAGAGATAACCTTCTACCCACTTGTTCACGATCTCTGTCTAGTCATCCATTTCTGGATGGTATCTGGTACTGGGAGTCAATTCGGTGTCTACCAACCTGAATAACTCCTGCCAAAAGGTGCTAAGGAATTTAATGTCCTTGTCACTAACAATGGTCTTGGGAAGACCATGTTGCCTAAAAACCTCTCAGAAGAATAATTCAACCACCTGTGTAGCTGACCAATCTACTGAAATAGAAAATAAGTGAGAAAACTTAGTAATTCTTTCCACCACCACATAAATTTTTTCCCTGCCCTGTACTCTCAGAAAACCAGTAATGAAATCCATTGAAATACCTTCCCACTTCTGGGCAGGAATGGGTAGGGGTTGTAGCAAATCGGTCGGGTGCTCATGTTTAGACTTGTTCTGCTGACAAGTATGACACTCTCTGACATGCTGGAGGACATCTTTCTTGAGGCCCTTCTATGAGAACCTCTCTCTAACCTGCTTGTAGGTTTTAAAAAACCTCGGATGTCCTATTGTGGGTGCATCATGAACAACCCTCAATATCTTAGCTTTAATCTTAGAATCGAGCACTAGGTAAATCCTATCCTTATAGAAGATGATGTCATCCATTACCTTGTACCTACTATCTAGAAGTTTCCCATCCAAAATATGACATGCTTGAGTATTTTTAGAATACTCAACTAGTAAGTGGGATTTCCAATCTATGAAAATCTCAGATAGGACACAACAGGCTGCAACTAAAGGTCTCCTAGAAAGTGCATCAACCACAACATTATTCTTTCCCTTGACATACTCATTGTCAAAATCGTATGCCTAGATCTTACTAACCCACTTATGTTGTCTCTCATTCAACTCTTTCTACTTTAGGAAGTACCACAAGTTGTTGTGATCCATTTTAACTTTAAACTTGCCACCCACCAGATACTGCTTGAATTTAGCTAAGGCATGCATGATAGAAAGCATTTCCTTGTCATATGTAGAGTATAACCTCTTGTTGTCCTTAATTTTTATGCTCTTGTAGGCTATGGGGTGCCTGTCTTACATCAATACTACACTAATCCCATTACCTAAGGCATCACACTCTAAAACAAATGGATGAGAGAGATCTAGTAGGGTTAAAACTAGACAAGTACTCATGACAGTCTTGAGGCTATCAAAGAATATATCTATCTCATCTATCCACCTGAAAGCCCCTTTTCAAGTGAGATCAGTGAGGGGTGATACTGTATGAGAGAATCCCTTTACAAACCTCCTATAGTAAGAACATAACCCAAGGAACCCTCTCAAGTCTGACACATGCTGTGGTGGTGGCCAATCTTGAATTGCATGTATCTTCTCTTGATGGACCTTGACTCCATATGCTCCTATCACATGTCCCAGATAGAGGATCTCTGTCAATCCAAACTCACACTTGGATTCTTTTGCAAATAGAGATTGACTCTCCATGATGCTAAGAACCTCATCCAAGTGCCTCAAGTGCTCCTCCCAAGTCCTGCTGAAGACCAAGGTATCATCGAAGAATACTAGAACACTCATGCATAACTGTTTCTTGAATAAATGAGTCATGCAAGACTGAAAGGTGGCTGGTGCATTAGTGAGCCCAAATAGCATCACTAGAAACTCGTAGTGCTCATAGTGATGTCTGAATACCGTCTTAGAACATCCTCCTCGTGGACACATCTATGTTGGTACCCTGATCGAAGATCTATCTTCAAGAAATAAACTGCCCCATGTAGCTCGTCTAACAACTCATCAATCTAAGGAATAGGGTACCTATTTTTAATGGTCCTCTTATTCAGTTCACGGTAATCAATACACATGTGAAGAGTACCATCCTTCTCACTAGGACCATTGAAGAAGTGAAGGGACTACAACTGGGCCTGATGTGTCCCATGTCTAGGAGCTCCTTTATCATCTTTTCTATCTCCTCCTTATAGTGCCTCGGATGACAATAAGGTGTAGTAATAACAGGCTTAGCACCCTCCTCCATCTCTATGATATGATAAAATACTCTGTCTGGAGGTATGCCTAACGAAATGTCCTCAAAAACCTTCTTGTGCTTATCAAGCACCTTCTGAACATCAAAGTGAATGTGTTGCCCTGAATCCGGTGTGGGTTTAGTAGATATGAAGCACTGAGCTTCCCAATTCATGTCACTATGTCTCATGATGGCCTCCATCCTGTGAGTAGATACTAATCTAGGACCACCATCTAGCATGGCCTTAAGAATCACATGTTGATCACCCTGCATAAACTCCAATTGCTTCATCTTGTGATCAATGATGTACCTCCCCAAGGTCTGTAACCACTGCATACTCAGAATCGCATCCAAACTATCTAGGTCTATGACATAAAATTCTACCTCTAGAAGGTAATCTCCAAAATGAATTGGAAGACCGGAGATCTTCATTGTACAGCTCAAGAAGTCCCCTCCTACCACCTTGACCTCAAACTCTGGAATGTCATCTACCTGTAACCTCCTCCTGGAGACCATACATGTACTAATAAAATTGTGTGTAGCACCTGTATCTAAAAGACAAACAATCCTCTGCCCTCTAACCACTCCTTTCAAAAGGAAAGGGTGACATGTAGGAATCCCTAAAATGGATGCTAAAGTAACTGGGGGTTTCTCAGGGGGCTTCTTCTTCTTTCCTACTATTGATTGCTTTACCTGAGCCTCCTCATCGCTGCCCTCATACTGCTCATATTCATCCTCAGAATCTACCTCAATATAATGTAGCTTGCCTTTCCCAAGGGACCTGTGATCTAGAGTCCAAGGCTCCCTACAAGTAAAGCATAACTTCATCCTCCTCAACTCATTTCTAGTCTCAAAATCTAGCTTAGGAGGCATACTCTTATTCTAATTTTTTACCTTTCTAGAATCAAGAGAATCCCTTGAAGTGTTTCTAAGGTGGCTGTAAAATGGAGGAAGGTGAATCCAAATCATGATCTAACTTTATAGCGTCATCCAAAGTGTTTGGTTTGAGAACTCTAACCAGCCCTCTGAATTTATCTTTCAATCCCTCAATAAATAACATTACCTTTCTCTTTTCTGACATGTCTAGTACCATAATAAGTATCCTCTAAAACTCATCAATGTAATGCTCCAATGACCCACTCTATTTTAGCTGAGCTAACTCCCTGTAGTAGACCTCTATATCTTTCCTATCAAAATGCGTAATCAATCTTGTGCTGAAGATATCATAGGAAGCAATCAATCTGTGATCCTGGGTGACAAGGTCGTGATGCCACCAATCATATGCAGCACCCTCTAAATGCATAGTGGAAAATTTAATTGCCTAAGTCTCCAACATGGGTTTGAGATTCAAGAAAGTATCGAGGTTGTGAATCCAAGATCTAGTAGATTTTAGTTTGAGATTTAACTATTGCCATCAAATGTAGGGAGAGTTAACTTGTTCATGACATGTTTTAGGTCCTTGTTCAGACCCATGGTTCTTCTATTCTTTTGGTTCCTGCCGAACTCTCTCTTCTGAACCATGTACTACATAAAATTCAAATTTGCTTTGACATGGTTTGGTAACATATTCCACTCGTCATGCATAGTCATCACATGCTCTGGAAGAATGCGTGTTGCCTCTCGGGGTGCTACCTCTTCCCCTACATTAATATCCACAAATTTAGGCATGAGGGGCCTATCAGATGTACGAGTGGGGGGCCTAACTACCCTAGGTGATCCTGCTACACTTCCTCCACCACTGTGATGGCTAGTGGGTCTCTTGGCTGTAAATGACAAATATTGGATTACCCATGTAAGCTGGTGTAGAACATCAGCAATATGGTCATGTCCATCTCGTATCTATCTCAATGTCTCCCTGGCCTCTTTATCTGTCTCATCAGTCATTTTCCTACCTAGAATAGCCTGTTCCAAAACAAACTCCTCATTTTTTGTATGACTAGTCTCAATGATAACGTGTACGGAAGAATCTGTCTATTCCTTCTCAACCTTGTTATGTCTAATCTGGGTATCATGTGCCTACTATGCATATCTAGCTAACATGGCTACTATTGGACCAAACTAAAAATTTGATAATAATAATCCCACTAGGATGGCAAGATCAAGGCTCTGATACCACTATAATGATCCTAGCTTGGTCTCGACTAAAAATGTCTACAAGATTTTTTGGTCTTTTGGACACCAATACTAAAATTGTTTTAATACTTGCTTCTATGCTGAGATATTCTTGTTTTCGTTTTAATATATTGGCCCAAGTTATATTGCCCGATAGCTATTTTGAAAATAAGCTCAACTGCTGATTTCTAACAATTGAATTTCTAAATATCACTAGAGAACACAGGTCTGCCTGTCTACAGATTTCTTGATATATGGAAATATGCATAAAAACAATTGGATGACATTAACTTTATAAAATAGTTTCACCGTGAAATAGTTATTACAATCTATAAATCGATAGACTCTTATCAACAACCCAGTCCAAGGAAAATATCGAAACTACCTGGACAATGTTCTTGCTTGCCCGCAGACACTGTAGGTGGTGTAAGGGGCTGGTGTGATGGCCTCCACTTTCACTATTTGCACATGAGGTGGCTGGCCTGCAACATGGCTCGATGACTCTCCATGGCACCCTGTGGAAGTCTTCCACCCAACTTCTTAGTCGTTAATGACTCGACACTCAATTGCAGTCATGCCGTGAATTACTGCCCCTTCACACAGTGGCTGGAAACTGATGATGGACTGCTTGCGTGGCTGAGGGGAGGTGAAATGTAGCTTGTCACGTTAAACATGTACCCATGTCTCTCCACTTGCTGGACCAGAAATTTTGTACACCGCTGAGGGATTATCTCTAGTGTTGGTCGATAACCATTACTCTTTCCACGTGTTGGGAATGCTACGTGGTGTTGACCACCATTCTCAATGCGGTTCCACTGGAAATCACCTGCCGCTATGCCTAGAAGTGACTTCACCAATCCCTTCCTTCCTCTTATGAGAGTTTCAAACAAATTTGAATGCACTATGATTTCCTCTTGCTGCCATAAATTATAAGTAAAGTCCAGAACTGACTTACAATAAATGGTCTTTGAGAATGTTGTACCAGAACTGTTGTTTCCTTTATGCCTCTATTATTAAGCTCACATATGAAATCTGAATGATTCCATCAATGCTGAGATGGTGGGGCTACGTCCAACTTCTCTATTTTTTCCAAAAGGGTTTCCATCCTTAAGAAAATATGACCATTCACAAGTACAACCATAATTTTATATTCTTTGTTTATAATATTTTCATTGTGTTTTTCCCAAGAAAGATTTGTTCTTTTATAACCTCGAAGTGAAGGAAAACTCCATAACGTAAGCAATATGGGATAAAGATGCCCACGTAAGTCACTTTTATAAAATAAAGTAACTTAAAGTCATAAAGTGACTTTATAATATATTTTTATAAAGTAAAGTGACTTTACTTTATAAAATGAGCCCAAATAATAAAAGCTCACCCACTAAAGCTTGTGACTGGCTGACATCCTCTGAAAGAAGCCTTTAGCCTATCTGGATGGGGGAGATAGACTAACCAGGTGCTATACTAGCTTACTATTGGATTGAGAACATTACATATCCTCCATTGTATCTTTAATATTTTCTCTTCAATTGTTGTGGATCCAGATGCTTCAATATTATTCATTTCTTAAATCCTCTTTCTTCTATCCATTTTTTCATTTTTCCTCATTTCTATTTGCTTTGAAATTTCCTCAGGGGTCATGACCCTCCTTGTTTCATCTTTTGAGGATCTTTGGATCCCATGATTAACAAATTCTAATGTACAATTAAATTCAAGAATAAAAACCATTCCTTTTTAATCCTCCTCGAAATGGATCGTCATGTAGATTATTCCACTCCAAAATTTTCTCAATGAATTATTTCTTTAAAATTGAATAGAATATTGTAAGAAAAGAGAATCAACAAGACAAGAATCATGTACTCTCTTTCATCCTGATGACGAATCACAAAGTTTCTACATTATTTTTCATCCCGATGATGGATCATAGAGTGTGATCCAAAATGTTGATGTTAAAACTACTTACACAATCTAAGCCAAAAAATGATACATTTTTTTAATTATCATGGATTGTAGAAATCTAATTTCATTGAAAGACAAGAATCAATCAAAAATGCAAAAAATGTCATTGTCGGTTGTACAAGGGAACATGTGATGTTGTGTAGTAAATCACTAATAATTGTAGAATATTAAAATTTTATAAAGATAAAAAAATGAAATGAGACCCCCCATTTACAAAACAGGACCCCATTTTCTTTTGGCTCCTTCGATTTAAAAAAAAAATGAAATGGGATCCCATTTATGAAAAGGTAGGATATATAATTTACAAATATAGGATATATAATCATTTTCATAAGTTTTGAAAAGATTATTTATAATTCATTTTAATTTTTGATTGTAATCATCACAATTTTTAACTAATTATTGTTATTTATACTTTCAAATCAATTAAAAACATTTTTTAATCTATTTTGATTTTTAGTCTCTTAGTTGCAGATCTCAAGGGTTTCTGAACAAGTTGGAGTGCAATTTAGGGCTAATTTTGTTGGTCTAGATTGGTTTTAGTCCATCGCCATTTTTGGGTGAAGCTTGTTTTGTGTTAAATAGTTGTTGCATTACTTTGAAGGTTTTTTATGAGGATGCTCATTCTGTTGTTGTCCGCATGGGGGATGATTTCATTGGGTAGTTTTCAAGCTTACATTTAAATATTAATATTCAAAGTTATGTTATTAAAATATGATATAATATTCAAATTTAGGTAGCTATAATGATGAATGGATTCTACCTATTTTCCTTCCAAATCTTAGCAAAAAGCATGATAGCTCCTTGTTAAGTGTTTCTCATTTTCTAAAAAATAGTCTACTAGTTTTTGTGCTACTAGGAAAAACTTTGGTTTGGTCTTTGTATCCCTTTAGAGTGCTGGCATAAACATATTTTTTGTAGTATTATGAATTCATTTAGTCTTTTTTTTTAATTTATTGACAATGAGTGCTGGCATAAACATATTTTTTGTAGTATTATAAATTCATTTAGTCTTTTTTTTTTTAATTTATTGACAATGACTCAAAATCTATGAAACAATTAGTCTTCTAGATTTTGTATATGGGTTTATGCCAATAGTTAGCTACCAACTATTATGAAATTTACTTTAAAAAATGGTGTTTGGGAGAAAAATATTCAGTACAAGTCCTCACAAGTTTGCATGTATTGCAAAAAAAATTGGGCATTTCTCTCATTCTTGCAAAGCTTCTAAAGAATATCTTTTTCAAAAAATTGGTACAATAATTTCTTCTATGGTTAGGAAAGAAAGAATATTTTTGATGTGCAACCTAACACATGCAATGAAAGGGAGGTCTTTAATATTTTAGCGGTAAGCATTGTGGAGGAAGCAAAGGAATCTACCCTTAAGGACAAGAGTAAGATGGTTGTTTGGACTTGGCTCGTCTTCAACATTGGTTGTTAGGGACCAAGATTCAATTCCTCGTCAAAAATGTTTGGCAAGATTTATCTTTAAATCCCCATCATCAAGTCCAATTGTTCTTGTTAGGGCTTTATTGTTTTCTTGGGGTCTCTCCAATCCTTTTGCTAGCTTCATTACTTCAGTTTCTTACTCTCACATGGTTGTTACTTGTCCTTCTTGTACAATGTTTTGGTACCCTTTCAAAAATTGCAATGCATAGCTCCAATTACAAGTGTTCATCAAGTTAAAAAGATACATATAATATACTTATTATTTAATTAAAAAATAATTATTATTAGTATTTATTTAAAAAATTATTAAACAAAAACATTAAAATATTATTACATTCTTTGTGCAAATCAAAAGTAAAAAAATTATAACACACACACATATCTTGTATACTCACATTATATTTTTACACCTTTCAATTTAACTTAAAAAAACAAAACTACCATAAAAATAATTCTACAAATCAATGATTGAAACTAATTTATGACTCTTAAAAAGAAATTAAAATATATTTAACTGGTATGGAATTCTAATGTGTGACTCTTCCTCTTTCATACGTATTTTTAGCATGATTGCTTGAAAGGAGATGATACTAATCTCATGTTTGTGCTAAATAAAAGTTGTGTATGCACACCACACAAAAAATGATGGATGAGATTAACATGTGTATTTTAAAAATATACTTTATAATTATTTTTAATAATTAATTTATATTATTATTGTGTGTGTGAATTGTGATCACATACCTACAAACTGCAACACACACTTCAATGAATCATTATATCGATAATCTAATGAAAATAAGATTAAAAGAAAAAAAAACTAGATTAGTCGAAATCAACTCATTGCCTTCTAGTAGGAAGGAGTATGAATCTTGCTCTCAGATCCTGGAAAGAATTAGTGACTACACCTGTTCTAAATGAAGGATTTTGAATCTATGATGATGATCTAAATGCAAATGCAAGTTTGTTAAGGAATATAAGATCAGAAGATTTAATATATATTACTTAGAATTTATATGTTGCTGTAGAATACAATTTCCTTGGTGATTTATTGATTCCACAAATATATTTTAGTATATATATTAATACATAAAGTCATGACCATACATGGCGGTTGTCATGTAGGGTCATGACCCTACGTTAAGTTAATTATAATCAACCAAGTTAATTGCAGAAGGGAAGGTTTACCTTAAACGACTTTGTGTCATTTCTTAACAAAAGTATGTTACATGATAATATCATGTACTGTAATGTTATTACAGATACACGATAGTCATCCTGGTTGTAATAACATTATAGTCCATGATGCTATCGTGCACTGTAATGTGATTACATTGACACGATAACTATCAATACTTATCGTGTCTGCAATGTAATATATGCTATAACAGTGTTTTATACATTCAATAATGTATTCGATCGGTTTCTATAGTATGTCGATTAATAACAATACTAATGTATATTATGTGTGTGTGTGTGTGTGTGAGAGAGAATATACTTATAATTTTTTGGCATACTTAAACAAGAACAAAGCTATATTTCAACACTCCCTCTTAGTAAGAGAGAGTTTAAGATGTATTGTAGAAAGTCATAGTATGTCATGATTACCGACACAATTCAGGACAACATAAAGAAGTCATAGTTATGATATATACTTAGACATTTCAATATCATGATATCCGGCATAATCCAGGACAACCCGTTATAGTGTCAATAATGCTATATGAGTTATTACATCATACAGTAATAACATCCCAACATCAATATATCTAGCATAGTCCAGGACAACCCGTTAGAGTGTCAATCTTAAAGTTTGGTTAACTATTGTCAAGATCGTCACCTTTTAATAGTAACCTCAATTTATATAGAAGATTGTCATCTTCTTGAACACAAATGAAATATTTCAAAATAAATTTATTTATATATTCATGAATACAAAGTAAAAGAGTAGGAATTTCATCCCAACAAGTTTAAAGTCTAGTCATACCAATTTTTCTCTTGAAATAATCTATCTTTAGTTTTGCAAGAGGTTTGGTAAAGATGTCAGCATTTTGTTCCTCAGTGCTGATATAAACTAGTTTAATGATGTTCATGTCAACCATGTCTCTTATGTAATGGTAAGGAATCTCTATGTGTTTTGGTTGATTATGGAAGACTAGATTTACTGGGAGTTTGATGCAACTTTGATTATCACAATGAATAATGGTAGGTACTAGAGGTTTTCCAAAGAGATCAAAAAATAGCTTCCTTAACCAGACTACTTCTCTAGCTCCCATAGAGGCAACCATGTATTCTGCTTCAGTGGAAATCTGAGTAATAGTCAATTATTTTATGTTGAACCAAGATATCATTGTTGATCCTAAACTGAAACAACATCATGCAGTGCTCTTGTGATCTGTGGAACTGTCTGCCCAATTTGAATCAGAATAACCCTAAAGTTGGATCTCAACCTTTTCATATTTTAAACTAAGTCCAATGGTTCCTCGTAAATATCTTAGGATGTGCTTAGCGGCCATCAAGTGTATTTTCTTAGGTTCACACATGAAGTGACTTAGTACATTTGTTGCATAATAGATGTCAGGATGTGTGTTTACCAGATACAAGAGGGATCCAACAATTTGTCTGTATGGTGAGGTATCTGTAGGCTCAAAATCATTGGCTTCACTTTTTAGCTTGTGTAGATTTGTTTCCATTGGGGTAGCCAATGGTTTACAATCCACCATTCCAAATCTAGTTAGGATGTTAGTGGTATACTTTTCATGATTTAAGAAAATGTGATCTTCCTTTTGCCAAATTTCTAAACCTAGAAAGTAGTGTAGTAGGTCCATATCCTTCATATCAAACTCAGCTACTAGGTCTTGTTTGCATTTTGCAATCAGGTGATCTTCTCCTGTTATAAGCAAGTCATCAACATACAAAACTAGAATTATCATGTCACTATTTACTACCTTGAAGTAGATGTTAGGGTCTGTTATGTTCTTGGAGTACCCTAGTTTGATGAGATAGTTGTCTATCCTTTCATACCATGCTTTAGGGGCTTATTTAAGGCCATAAAGATCTTTCTTTAACTTACAAACATAGTGATTTTTATCATGTGTGACAAATCCTTTTGGTTTCTCTATGTATACTTCTTCCTCAATTTTCCCATTCAGAAAAGCTATCTTGACATCCATTTGGTGTACTTTCCATCCTTTAGATGCTCTTCCAACCCTAAAAAGAATAACTTCATGGATACCTCATCTTAAACCTGAACACTCAGATATATGCAAAGGTTTTAGTGCTCCTTTTTCTTTTGGATAATTTCTTCTTTTTGTTAGACATGTGGAGTGCCAGAACTTCACTTTCTTTGCTAGGTCCTATTCCTCTTGAGATTAATCTCGATTCTTCTTGAGTGCAATCATTTTTTAGTTGTTCAAATTTTGGTAATGGAGGTCTTGCACTTATGCATTTAATGAAGGATTCCTAGGAGATAGGTATTCCTCTTAGAGCAATTAAGGATAGTTCCAGATCATCCATATTATTTCCAATAGTAAGGAGTTGATCCTGTAATTCTAAAATTCTCAGTAAGTAAGAGGTGATTGTTTCTCCTTTGTTCATTTTTATATTCATAAGTTAAATTCAACAATCTACTAGCATTATTGATTTGAAATGTGTCTTGAATGGTTTTGAATATTTCAAAGGAAATTTAATCTTGAAATGCTAGGAAGTATAGGGTCTTTGACAGAGGCAATAATCAACTTCCTGGCTTTATTATTTCACCTTTTCCAAGTGGATTTTTTTACTTCATCTTTAGGTATTTTTGGTTCTTTCTCTATATAGTCCTCCAATTCAAGTTCTAAAAGAAGAGAAGTAATTCTAGTTTTCCAAGATATAAATTTGGATGCACCTTCAAGTCTATCTTCCATTCTCATACTGTGAGACATTTCTTTTGTTATAAAAAACACAAATTTTATTATGTTATATGAAATATCAAAAATATATATATCTTCTCTAATAACCTAGCTCTGACACCATGTTAAGGAATATAAGATCAGAAGATTTAATATATATTACTTAGAATTTATATGTTGTTGTAGAATACAATTGCCTTGGTGATTTATTGATTCCACAAATATGTTTTAGTATATATATTAATATACGTAAAGTAATGACCATACATGGCAGTTGTCATGTAGGGTCATGCCCTGCGTTAAGTTAATTATAATCAACCAAATTAATTGCAGAAGGGCATGTTTACCTTAAACGACTTTGTGTCGTTTCTTCACAAAAGTATGTTACACGATAATCATTGTGGCTGTAATAAAATTACAGTCCACGATGCTATCGTGCACTGTAATGTGATTAAAGTGACACGATAACTATCAATACTTATCGTGTCTGCAATGTAATATATGTACCATAACACTGTTTTATAGATTCAATAATGTATTTGATCAGTTTCTATAGTATGTCGATTAATAACAATACTGATGTATATATATATAGTTATAATTATTTGGCATACTTAAACATGAACGAAGCTATATTTTAACATGTGGTTAATCCAATGCTAATTAGAGATATATTTTAAGGCATCAAATTGAAATGTGATGATTCTTTTTACAACCCAAAATCCAAATGTGCTCTAAGTTATAATATTTGCATGCTTGAAATCAAACTAAAATAATTAACAATAATTCTAAATGTTCAAATGATAAATGAAAGCTGGAATGCTAGAAAAAGTTGCAGAATAACAATAATAATTTAAAGTTAGGATCCTTTGTGAAGGAAATGAGGTTCTCTTTTATAGAAATCTCTCTCGAATCGACAATCGAGATTGTAAGCCAAAGAGTGGTTCAAATTTGATTTGAAGAAGCACAATCCATGTGCGCGGAGAATGATTGGTTTAGAGAGTCAGTTAACTGAACTAACTGATCAGTCATTTAGGAAACTTCCAAAATTTATTTTCAGTTAACTAGATTGTTTCCAAAATGAGAAATAGAAAAGAATGAGTTAACTGAATAAAACATATTTGTTTCCAATTTCGAGAATCAATTAACTGGAATTGATGAGATAATATGCATTTTTTAAGATTGAAATGATTCTAAATGCACATTTTGATTTTATTAATTAATTTAATTTCTTTTAGGATTTAATTGACAATTTAGTAATTTATTTAATCAATATATTAGAATATCAATTAAGTAATTAACCTAAGGTTTATTTTCCAATGTAATGTATTTTTAGGAATTAATTAATTAATCAAGTATGATGATTAATTAGGACCTATGATTCAGGTCAGATCAGCTTGAAATTGATGAATTGCCTACTTGGTTTAGGACTTAGAATAATCAAGATTAGGTTTCTTGATATGAGATTGAGATTAGGGGTCTAGGGTTTTGATTACCATTTTTGGGTCATTACAATTATAATTTCATAAATATATTATATATACACACTACAAACCCCTCTTTCTTTCTACATACAATCTTGTACATGCACTCACATTCCCATCTTTAGAATAATTTTATGTAAAAAACATTAACATATATAATTCTCTGTGCATCTATTTTTAAGTAAATTTGTAAATTGACACTTAAAAATATATTTTAGTACATAACAAAAAATAAGAAGATTATGTGTATTTCGTATATAAAATAATAAACTCAATAAACATATATAATATTATATATTAAAATTTAAATAATGGAAAAATATAGAATAGTAAAAATATAAGTTAAAAATATTATTTTTCAAATTTTACATTTAAATAAAAAAAAAAAGATTGATGGATGGGTTTATATACACACACACACACACACACACACACACACAAGATTACAAATATTCTCTTGGGTCTCTTCCACTCAAATTTCTAGTCTAGTCAACACATTCTAATTTTATTTTCAAATTGTTTAAGAATCATTTTTTTTCTTTTATTTATTTCAAAATTATTTCAATAATTTAAATTCTTTAAAAATATATATTGATCTTGTTCTAATTTTTTGATGCTTTCATATAAGCATAAGATAATTTGCTCCATTTTGTAATATTTTAAAATAATAACCAGAAAAAAATACAATGCACATTATTATTTTAGCTATATATATTTTTTGCTATTATTATTGAAAAAAATGGCTCTGCTCTCGAAGGAAATTTTGTGAAAATGGCATCCCTTGGCAGAAGGGAAAACAACAGTTCGACCTCTTAGCTCCTTCTCGCAATTCACCCTCTAACAAATCTCAGCATTTGGAAGGTATTACAATGGGTTCCTGGGAAAGGGATATCTCATCCCTAGAAAATAACACTCGTCAGAATATCTCTTCTGAACATATAAACTGCAACATCTGAGGTCCTAATGGGAAAAGAAAACCCTTATACTCATAGAAATCAAGTAATGAAGAACACCAAGAACATTAGGCATCCATTTTGACCTCTACAAAATAGACCTTGGAATAAGAATTCCCAATCCACATATCAAAAGGGAAGTGTCACTACTGTTGTGGTTTAAAATATATTTATAGATGACATGTGGGATCACTATAAGAAACACAGTCTATTCACAAGATGGAGTGGATACGAGCTTCCTGTGGAAAGCATTGCAAGATGGTTTAAGTGGGCATAAGCGATTAAGGTAAGTATCACTATCCTTCTTGAAGTTTTATTGTTTATTGATTGTAAAGATGAAACCCTAAAAATGAAATTCCTATTTGTAAATCATGTTTTTTTACAAGGGATACAAATTTAAATTCATGGACTAGCAGCCAAAATTTGACCCCAGCAAAGTTCAATAAAAAAAGTTTTGAAATGGGTTAATTTACCTAATCTACCAGTAAAATTAATACATAATGAAATTCTCATGAAAATAGGAGATCTACTGGGAGGCTTTCTAGGGCTTGAGGAAAATTTCTTATTCTCTTCTAATGTTAAGATTTTGATAGATACAAATATTAATTCAAACTGTCTTGAATCGATAGAATTGATCATGAAGAATGAAACATATATCATCAAAAAGGTCCCATTTATGATAATGTAGTCTCTAAAATGAGAAGCATACCACATCAAAAGGATAAGACTAATACTAGGAATAACATTAAGCATTAGGAGGCAAAGGTTAATAGTGAAAAGAAACTTAAACAAACATAGGGAGTCAACATTTGACTTAATGAGAAAACTAGAGGCTTTATTATTGAAAGCAATAGTGAAAATCCAATTTGTTTCCCTCATCCTAGCACTCAAAAATATCTTAAAAATTCCTTTCAGTATGAGATTAACAAGGTATTGTCGCTAATTAATCAGACTATTAAGGAAAATACAGAGCCAAGGTCAGTAAACAACTCTTAGGAATCTGAGAGGTGGGATGTTGAGGAAGGAGAGATACTGGAGAACATGATCACATATGCCCTCCTGATGGAGAATGTCATTCTTATGGCTGATGAGACTAGGAAGGGAATTGAGATTTTAGAAAAAGAGGTCATTAAAGTGAATCCTGATTTATCCCATACTAAGCCAGTCACAATTACAGTGACCTACAATCCTAGTTATAATATGATGGTAAAGGGAGGAACAAAGACACAAATTGAGAAGATGGATAATATTGGTTTCCCATTGGAAGGCTATGATAGAGGTAAATGAGGTCCTAGATCATGACCTCCTTGAGAATATTATTGGGAATTTCCTTAATGAAGAAGAGATTACCTTAGAGAAACAACATCTCATTGCTAGATTGATGGAGCTTGAAGATGGGGAAAGGAAACAAGAAGTATTAGAGGAGAAAATTATTGAGTTTGGAAAGATGGAAGAGGAATTAGCTGATAGATCCATGGAAGTTGTGTGATATTATTTATGTAAAGACACCCCTGATTGTGCAAATAGTAACAATAATGGGTAGTTAATCCCTTTCAGAGTCAAGGGGAAAAGATGGGTTTTCTAAGGATCAGACCAAGATCACAACATTGTTTAATGCTAGGAAGGGGTAGCACCTTCTCACAGAGCCATGAAAGTTAAAAATTGGAATGTTTGGGGCCTAAATGCCCCTAACAAGAAATAAATTGTGAAACATTGTATCACTACAACAAAGGATATGTTAGTTCTTGTTCTTGTTAATCATTGTATACCTGCGACTCAAGTATATTCCTCTATAAACCCATGCACTGATTCAACAAGGAGAAGAAGTAACGTTCAACAAGGTCCTAAAACCTTCTATACTTTGAGCTCCACAAACTCAGGTGGGCACTACCTATCTTCTACCCACAATATTTAATAACTTCAAAAGTAGGCAGGAATGGTGGATGTAGTATAAAAAAAGTAAATGATACCATATTTTATTAATTTGGATGAGAACCACAAATCTACCATATCATAGCAGTGCCCTATCCAGGGGGTATGGAATCACTCTAAATGAAAATATTCTTGACAACAACATATATCAATGTAAAAACCTGCAAATGATCACTGAACTTGACTATGCCTTACATACTCAATTCATACTTCATAGAAGCAGATGTAATTATCCAATTCACTTTAGTTCTTTACTCACTAAAATTTCTTTAAGGATATTTAATTCTCTTTGAAAGAAACCCTAAACCAATTAGACCCTCTACCTTATAGATTGATGGATTAAAATGTCCTTAACACCTAACCCAAATGAATACAAGAAACTAAAACAAAGACATTACAATTCAATCAGAATTCACAAATCACAGGAGGTTACAGACATATATTATTACTAAAACATCTAATACATAAAGAATCAGAGCCAAAAGGACCACTGATAGTCTTGATTTAACATGCAGAGCTTACAAGCCTTCTTGTGGCATAATATTCCCATCCTTCCAAATGAACTAAAAAAACCCTAGATATACCAAAATGATCCCACAAGTTTGGACCACCTTAGGGAAAAATAAAACCCTAAAACACAACCACCATAACTCAGGAAACAAGCCAACATTAATGCAGAAATACACAGGGAAGCAACAATGGTTAGAATATCTATAAATCATATTGAAAACCCTAAGTTGCCACCCATAAATATTTATGAAGCTCAAAATATTAGAAAATTTTTCACTTAGGCACCCTACGGCCTCATCAAATCGATACAAAAGATCAAATTGAAACATTTAATGCATCTGAAACCCAGAAAGCAACGTTGTGGCTAAAAACCATGTGAAACAATTTAAAAATTCAAATATCCATTTGTAACGGCCACAGGTGGTGCTAAACATGGTATCGACGGTCCATACTTGAAACCTTTCTATCTTTAAAACCGATTCATAGATCATCATTGAAGTTACTCGAGAGTCAAAATCTGGTCTGGACACGTGGAACACGGGCTTGATGCCTTGAAGATCATCTGTTGTTCATCTTTGAGGTTAAGGCAAAGCATTGTCTGATAGATCAATAGAAACTTGTGGCCTCTTTAACTTTACTATAAACCTAGGATCCATGACCTCAACAATGCTACATGTCAAACAAGTGCATTGCCTTAATGAGACATGATCAGATCATATCACCTTTGAAGAACAATGTTAGCCATCCGATCTGAACAACCCATCCCTTCCTTAACCTTACTTTGCATAACCATGGTCTGATTGTGAGATTCAGTGACAAGGCTATCTCTGAGTTGTCGAATGTCTAGCCTAACCCACAGTTTATCCTGAGATTCAGTGACAACCACACATCTGGGTCATGATCAACGATCCTTTCTCAATCTCTGAACACTTTTCTTAACTCTAGTTTGGTTGTGAGTTCTAGCAACAAAAGCATAGCGCGTAATCTCCAAATGAAAGTCTTAACCATGGTTTGGTCTTGAGATTAAGAGATAAAATCTATCTCTGAATCAATGAATAAATAACTTAACCAAACTTAGCTCATGAGATCTAGCAATAACCACTAATCTGATCTTGCATCAAAATTCCTCGTTGAATCTCCAGATCTTTTGATACTTAACCACTAATTTACGAGATCAAGAGAACAAAAAAAATTAAGTCCTACCTTTGTCGCCAGATCGTTGAATGTTAAGAACTAACCGCCAAGCATCATGAGATTAGGAGATAAAGACTAGGTACTGGGCCCGCCAAGAAAATTAACATGCCTTTGATAGATCTTGAAATGAATAAAGCATATTCTCTTCCCCTTCAAGATTAAGAGATCGCCTTACCATGCCAAATATCTAGACTTAACAGAATATTTGATCTCGATTGAGAGATTAGGAGACAAGAAAAAAAACACATGGAAAAATAAGACTTAAGTGGCATGAAAAGATAACTTGAAAATATAACGTGCCACAAAGACTTAGGGTTTTTAATCAAAATTTTCATTGAGGGCTAGAAAATTTTGAAAAAGGGCTTGACGACTAAGCTAAAAAACTTGCAAAAAGAAGCAAAAAATAGGACCAAGGAAAAAATCAACTTTGAGTCCTAACAGAGGCTCTAAATAAGGAAGGTTAAATGCAAGTTCAACACTAGAAACCAATACTCTGGGACACAGAACAAAACCCTACAACAAAACCTTAAAACTTGGAAAGCATGAATATATACAAATGTTGACATTACTATGCATGATCACAGACTCAAGAGAAAAATGGCTTCATAAACTTCCCATGCACAGGCAGGTCCTGTATTTCACCAGTAGGACTTTGCAAGAAATATAAATCTTTCCCATGTAGATCATGTACACCAAATGGTCCTATCCATAAGGACTCAAATTTTCCATGTTTTCCTTTATCTTCTAACCTTGCATTCCACTGGAGCACCATGTCATTTACATGAAACTTTCTTTCTAGTGCTCTCTTGTCAAACAAATACTTAGACTGTTGTTGGATTTTCTTATTTTGTATTTGTGGTTCATTTATGATCTCATCCAACTCTATCAACTGCAACATCCTATTTTGCATTAGATCTGTCATTTCTATGTCCTTACCTTGGATAAATTTGTAGAATGGTAAAAAAATATTCAATGGAAATTCAGCTTGTGTTCCATAAACCATTTCAAAAGGGGATAACCCTATAGCTCGTTTCACTGTTATCTTGTCAGCCCAAAAATCTAGCTTAAGATTTGAATTCCAATTTACCTTTTATTCTTTTCTAATGTCCTTTTTATAATTCTCATAATGCTATTGTTACTGGATTCTTCCTATCCATTTTACTATAGATGATAGGGGGAAGAATATGAAATCACAATACCATACTAATCACAAAATTCCTTAAATCCTTCGGACCTAAAGCACATGGCATTATCCATAAGTAGCTTTCTTGGTACACTAAACCTGGTCAAGATGTTATCAATCAAAAAATCAATGACCACCTTATTGGTTTCCCTCTTAGTTGGTATAGCCTCAGCCCATTTTGTAAAATAGTTAGTGGAAAAAAGGATCCAACTATGACCCCCACTAGCCTTCTCTGAAAACTCACCAATAAAATCAATGACCCATTTGGAAAAAGGGACCTCAATTGAAATTGGATTCATAGGCAAATCCCCTGAATACATTAGCTTCTTTGAAAACCTTTGACAAGCCTCACACTTCTGCACAAACTGATGAGTATCCTTGAATAAACAAGGTCAATAGAAACCAGTTCTAAGTATCTTATGTGTAGTCGTCTTTGCTGAATAGTGACCTCCATAAACACCATTATGTTCTTGTTTTAACACCTTCTCAGACTGAGCTTTATCCACATAAAACAAGAGAAATCCATCTATGTTTTTCCAATATAAATATCCTTGAATCAACACATATTTCTGAGCCTTTAGTTTGAGATCCCTTCTTTGATTTTCTATCATGTTCTCATGACATTTAGTATTCTTTAAAAAACAAACAATATCAGTATACCATGGTTGCATCTCAATGCTAGTTGGCATTTCATTTTTCTACACATAATTCACTTGGGTAAGCTCCATATTTGTGTATGTCATGAGCTTTTCCAATCCCAAGCCTCTAACCAATTTGGTAATTTGGATCTCTAGATCAAACTCTTGTATTTTGTTGATCCATCTGCACCTCTTGCCAGTAACCTCATTTTGTGACAATATATCTTTGACAACAACATTAGGTACATAGGCAACCACCCTAGCACATACTAGATAAGGCCTAAAAGCCTTAACTGCCTTAACTAACGCATAATCTTTCTTTTCCATGATTTCATAGTTCAATTTTGTTGCCTGCAAGGACTTGCTAAAAAAAAATCAATTGGATGTTCAAATCCCTCTTTGTCCTTCTATTTTAGCACTACAACAATAATATGGAATGAAGAAAATAAGAACAAAGAAAATGGAAATAATTAGGAGACTTTAAGATTGGTTCTTCCTGAATAGCCAACTTAATCCTCTCAAAATCTTACTGAGCTTCTTGATTCCAATCATATTTAACACCTTTCTTTAGCAGCTTGGCAATAGGTTTTACAATTTTTGCAAAATTTATAATAAACCTTCTTACAAAGTTCATTTTGCCCAAGAAATATTTCAGCCCTTTGATAATATTAGGAGGGGTTAACACATTAATGACCTCAATCCTCTCTGGATCTATTCTCACTCCCTCCTTGGACACTATATTCCCTAATAACTTTCCCTCTGAAACAAAAAAAATGGCACTTCATTGGAGTAAGAGAAACTCCAAACTCCAAAGCCCTACCAAAAATATTTTATAGATGCCTGCAATGATCCTCAGCTCTCCTTGAATATGCAGTGAGATCATCCTGATAGACAACCACAATTATGTTTATAAATTCCTTAAAAGAAACATTCATTGCTCTCTGAAAAGTGCTCCTTGCATTCATGAGACCAAAAGGCATCCTTACATAAACATAAGTTCCCCAAGGGGTAATAAATGTTTTCTTGAATTGTTCTAACTCATTGACTAAAACTAGATTGTAACCAGTGAATCCATCCATCATGGATAAAAGGTCACACCCCATAACTCTTTGTAGCATTTCCTCCATATTAGGCAAGGAATAATTATCTTCGAGTGACACTACATTAAGGTTTTTGAAATCAACACAAAGCTTGATATCTCCATTCTTTTTTCTCACTGGTACAAGATTTGACACCCATGACGAATGTCTGATTGGTTTTATAATTTGAGCCTCCTTGAGTTTCATTAATTCTTCCTACATTTTTTATGCTAGAAATGGATTTATGCAGGGTCTTTGCTTTTGTCTAAAAGGTTTCACATTAGGATTTAGAGGAATCAAATGTTGAAATAAGTCTTCTCTATAGGCCTTAAGATCTTCATAAGACCAAGAAAAAACATGCTTGTACTTCTTTAATAAGATGATCAAATTTTATCTAATGTGAGGGGCTAAGTTCTTTCCTATGTATACCATTTTAGGGACTGTCTCTGACCCTAAATTTACCCCTTCAACATTGTCTTTACGTCAGATCTATTAAGAAAGTGACCATTATTGTCACTAAAGACACCCTCAAGTTGAACCAAACCCTTAGGTATGACATTTGTTGGCAACTGAACAACCTTAGTCTCAAAATTAGTTTGTTTGTCATCTATGGTTTCTATCAAAGCATTACAATCAATCCTTAGGCCATCATAATCATCCATACATTGAATGAACCAAAGAATATCCTTGTCATCCTCAAAAACTTGCCAATTGTATAAATTATCAGGAATTGCAGGCCTGATCTTGGTTTCAATAGTAGAAATACCAACCAAAGTTATATCATTATTATTTATGGCTACATTTGCTAAGAAATCAGCCATAATGTTCTTGGATCTTTTTATCCAATCTATTTGGAAAGCATAAAAAAAATCAATTCTATGGAGCATACTGCATGCTTGTAGAATTTAAATCTATCATTTTTAGCAGCATACATGGATCTAATTTGGGAGACAACTAACTCAGAGTCCCCAAATACTCTTAACAGCTTTATGCCATGTTTTGTGGCAACCTCTAAGCCTAATAACAATGCTTTGTATTCTGCAGTGTTATAAGTTCATTGAAAAGCTAAGAGGATATAATATTTAAATGTAGTACCTGATGGAGATATAAAAATAATACCATCTCCAGATCCTTCCTTAGAGTATGCACCATCAAAGAACATCTTCCATATCTCATCTTTATGTGATTGTGACTCCTTCACAATTGGGTCCTGATTCTCAATTTTGGACATATCTTGTTCAATCCTAAAATTTTCCATGTCAACATCAACAAAACAATTGAACCCCTTTGGATCCCTCCTTTCAATTATCACTAGAGAACATGGCTCCCTATATAATTTTACATCACTCCCATTGATAGGGATAGTAGCATATGATAGGTCCAATTGCAAATGTCCTCCAATGGTTGTTTCCCACTATCTCGATAATAACATACCATAATGTGGTGGTGTATCAACCACAACAACATTTATTTTGAATGTAGCCTTAGGGAAAATAGTAATCTTCATTTCAATACCTTTTAAGTTTCCTATCACAGGTACCTCTCTATTATCCATAGAAAAACATCTTCCAAAAGATGTGTCAACTTTCAAACCCAATTCCTTCATAACACCATAAGGCATTACATTTGTTGCTGCACCAGAATCTATCATACAATTTCTTATCAATTGGTCATTTACCAGCAATGTCACATAAAATGGATCAATATGAGAGGGCTCTTGAGTAATAATGTTCCCCACATAAATTCTAGGAGCCTCATGCTCCTCACCATCTCCTTTTTTCTTGACAGTCTTTGTAGTAGGAACAATATCATCAGTTATACCTTTGAGCAAAGATAAAGCAACCTCTCTATTCTCCTTTATTTTCAACATCTCAACCAATGGTATTGACACCTTCATTTGAGAGAGTGTATATTTCATGTCAAAAGCAAGAAAACCCAAGACATCCCCATTGGAAGCCTTTCCCTTTCTTTCCCTGGATTTCTCTATTCCTTGGTCAACAACGGGGGTATTCTTGCTTTGAAAATGAATATTATCCTTGTTTTGAATTGGGGGTTCATGAGAACCTTCTTTTATAAACAATGAACCAGGCTTTCCCTAATCCTTATCCACTCTCCTATTTCTTAAATTGTAAGCACTCCTAGCTTGATAAATTGCAGCAACAATGAGAGATATCGGCTCTTCATCAATATGTCTTCTTAACTGAACATGTTCATCTATTACGTTAGCAACATTTATAGTATGACGCATAACATTATATGGTTAATCACCTTCTTCTTCAACATATGTCATGAAAATGTTGAATTTAGGTCTCTCTTCCTCTTGATCACTTTGTTCATCCTCATTCTCAGTAGACTTTGCCAAAATCTCGTGCAACTGCACATTCAAGAGGAGAATGTGGAATATTGTAGGGTACACACTAGGAAGCATTCTCTACATTGTGTACACTATTTCTCTTCAATGGATGAGGAGTACCCTTATTGTTTACATTACTTGGTCCCTCCGATAGAGGTTTACCATCCTTCCAATTTGTTTTAGAGGGCATGTCTTGCAATCTATAAGGCTTATCAGACCTCTGATTTTGTTGTATGTTATTCTGAAAGTCTCTCTCACTCTTGTCTACCTTAGCAGTAAGGTCCTTGATTGCAGTGACCAGTTTGTCAATTTTATCAGTTTTACCTTCTTCCTTAGGAAATCTATTAGATTGACCCTTAGGGTCTTTCCATAACCTACCATCATCTCTCTTCCCAAGTTTACCTGATGTCCTTCTATTACTTTCTATATTAACTATCATCTTATAAGCATCTCTTAAAGTACTAGGATTCTTATCCCTTACAAGATAGGCAATCTTACCATCTTGTGCATTGCAATAGTATGACACACATTTTCATCAAACCTCAACACTTGGAATAGTCTATGCATGGCCTTCTGGAATCTGCTATTGAATTCAGTTATAGTTTCATTTTGAAACCTCTTGATGTTATTGAACTCATGCAACATATAATCAAAATTTACCTGATCACCATATTGTTATTTAAAATATTGTGTAAATTCATCCCGTGAACTAATTCTTCTAGTAGCAAGGCCACGGTACCAATCTATGGCATCTTCAATTAAGGAATGTACAAATAGCTTCATAACAATATCCTCATGTTCTATTTCATAGTCATTCATTTTTTCAGAGAAAGCCTTTAGGTGCTCTTCACCAGTTATTACATTATTTCCCCTAAATTTAGGGATTATATACCTAATTTCATTTGGGAAGACATTTGGCTAGCCTGAAATACCATCAAAATATAATTGTTTATGTCTCCAAATGCATGGGTCTTCTTTGAAAACCACCTCCAAGATTTTGGCTACTTGTGCCAAAACCTTGGCTTTGATTTGCAATACCCTGAAATGAACTAGATCCCATAGCATTAGTATTATAATTTCTTGTTAGCACCTTAGGACCTAATCCAATACTACCATGAGTATTAGAAGTAGTATTAACTGCTTTAAGATTTGCAATTGATTGTATAAATGCAATCTTTTTCTTCATTTATACAGTAGCAACATCTAACTCTGCTTTTTCCAATTGTTTGGCAATGTCATATTTTACTTTTCTGGCTCTTTCTATCTCTATGTCAAGTAAAGACATACCCTAAGATTCTTTCACTATATCTTTGGGCTCATGAATTTTTACACCAGTAACCTTTTGTTTTCCTTTGTCTAATGTAGGATTAATTGTACTAATTGGAGGAGGATCTTGCACAGAAGCATGAGGCCTTTAAAGCCTTTCATTTTCCCAATCAACAATTTGTCTAATCACAAGCTCTTGCTCCATTTGATTTTTCTTTAGATATCTCTCCTTCATATATTCTTTCTTCAAATCAACCACATCACCAAAGATCTCCTTATTCAAACCTTTATAATTCTGATCTAAGCCTTGATTTATCAAGTTAAGTTGAGCCAACCTTCTTTGTAAGTCCTCATTCTCAACCACAGCTGCCAAAACTTCTTCATGTTTATCCTTTTCCAATCTTTGCCTTAACATCATTTGTTCTTGTATTTCTCTTCTTAAGGCATCATTATTTCCAAAAATTTGATCAGGATTAGGTAAAGTAATATCAGAATTTGGAGAATCCTCTAGGTTTATTAAATCTATTTCCCTTTGGTTTATAGCTTGTTCATAAGGATCATCCTATAGAAAAGGGTTATTCCTTGTACTTTGGAAATAAGTTTCTAAATTTGAAAAACATCTAGGTCTAAAATCTCTATTATTTTTCTTGTCATTATCTTTTCTATACTGAACTTGAGTTACAACCTTTTGTTGAGATATGTCTTCTTGGAGATGAGTGTCAAACATGTTGTCAAAGAAGCCCAAACCATCTGATTCAGTACTTACAGAAGAAGGACCACTTCACTCTGGGACAACACCCAAGGGATGAACTACATTTGAAGCCTTAGGCTTCCAAGAACTTCCACTAGTGGACTTTGTTCTTTTAGACCAATTTCTTTTAGCAGGCTTTGGGAGCCCACCATCCAATTCAGCCTCTAGATGTTCTTTCATATATGCTCTGGTGTTTCTCATGTTTTCTATATCTTGACAAACAAGACTTAAAAAAAAATTGTAATTTCAATCTAAAACACTAGCTAACCAAATTCAGAGTCGCCACCCAAACAAACTTGGGATATTAAAATATGAGACCTCACCTTTAAATTTTGAAAATTTTTAAGGAAATTTATGAAATGAACTTATCTCTTAGTCCCCAGCTTATGGGTCAATCTCCACTTTTAATTGATAAGCCCTTCAAGAATCCTTTGTGCTAGGTCCCCAGTAGAGTCGTCATTTATGTTAGTTCTTTTTCTTGTTGATCCTTGTCTACCTGCAGCTCAGGTATATTCCTATATAAACCCATGCACTGATTCACCAAGGAGAAGAAGTAACCTTCAACAAGGTCCTAAGACCTTTTTCACTTTGAGCTCCACAAACTCAGGTGGGCACTACCTATCTTCTACCCTCAATATTCAATAACTTCACAAGCAGGTAAAAATGGTGGATGTAGTATAAAAAATGTAAATGATATCAGATTTTATAAATTTGGATGAGAACCACAAATCTAACATATCAGACTAGTGCCCTATCTAGTGGGCGTGGAATCACTCTAAATGAAAAGACTCTTAACAACAACATATATCAATGTAAAAACCTGCAAATGATCACTAAACTTGACTATGTTTTACATACTTAATTCACACTTCATAGATGGTGCAAGACACCTCCCTATTTGATGTTTTAGTGTTTTTTAAAGTTGGTTTAGGTGTTTTTGTGTGTGTTAGAATAACACCCAAGGGGTTGGATGCAATGATAGCTTAACTTCATGCTTGTAAGAGCCTTAGTGCTCATTAGGTGTTTTGGGTCATTTTGGCTTCAAATAGTGTAAAGTTGCCATTTTAGTGCAATATGGAGGTGTGTTTTACGACCATATATATATTATTTAGGATCTTATAAGTCAACATCAATCATCAAGTTGACAAACAAGGTCAAAATGCTCAAAACACAAAATGTTGCTAGCAACTTTGAAAGTTGCTCGAGCAACTTTTGCAAGAATTTGCAAAATGTAGTTAGAACTGTTGTAACTACCCCATGCTCGGTATATGAGCATGGATTCAATGTTTGGAGAATTTTAATGAGATTTTGGATTGAAACATTTACTTCTGACACCCCTGTACAGATGACTGTATCTGCATTTCAATAATTTGCATTGTATCTTTGCTATTGTACAGCTGTGTACGGATTGGCATAGGTGATTGGGCTCCATGAAAGTGTAGTGTTTATTTTCAGCTTTCATGTTTAGTAGATATCTTTATTTCAAGTGTTTTTAGTGTAAAGTTAGAGGATTTTATAGGTCACTGGTCTGACAGAGACAATACAGTGCTACCTAGCTAGAAATGGCTCTAACCTAAGAACCCTCCGGTGGAATTGACTAAAACCATGGGGGAAGTAGGATTAGAGTCTGTAGATAGGATTTTGTTTTCCTTTCTTTTTGTTTCAATTTATTTCCTAGGAAAAAAGTGAAGCCCTATGGCTGACTAGTGAATCCAAGTGAGCCAGGTTTGGGAGAAGAAAGGATTTGAGTAAGCACGCATAATCTTTTGGGAAAGACTTAGTGGAATTTTTAGATTCCCTAGTTGGTCTCCTAAGAGGATTAAAAGGTGGAAGGAGGTGAATCAAAGATTGGAGATAATTTTGTGAATTATTTATGCTGACTGGTCCAGAGGCCTAATTAATAGGCTAAAATCTAGGGCTTGCAAGAAACTAGTGTTATGAGTGCTTTCAGAGTTCAGGGTTTTGGATTCTGATAGTGTTGGGTGATGTCTTGAATGTTTTAAAGTTTTTTTATGGATTCATTTGGAGATTTTTGGAGTAATTGACCAAAATCGATGAAAATAGACCTACTAGAAATTGAGCAATTAGGCCTCCTAGTGAAATAATGACAAAATAGATTGGTAAAGAGTCTTGGAGTGTCAGAATGAGTGCAGAATGACCAAGAATAGGTCAAGAAGTGTGTTAAGACTCTTGGTGAATGTGTGGGAAGATCCTAGGCAAAGGATTGGCATTCTAGGTAGAGTTCTAGTGGAGGAAACTAGGCTTTTGGTTAACTAGCTGGACTAGTTAAGCTTAGAAACCTTGGTGTCTTCTAAAAACCAACTATACCTTGGAGGAGAAGTTGGTAGAAAGGGTCTTGGAGATCCTAATTGAAGGAAGATCCAACAAAGAAAAACCATTGGATGGTTGGGTTAGTCAAATAAGCACCTAAGAGTGAGGAAAAGCTCTAGATTGTCAAACCCTCTACATCAATAGAAGATGTAATTATCCAATTCACTTCTATTCTTTACTCATTGAAATTGCTTTAAGGATATTTAATTCTCTTTGAAAGAAACCCTAAACTAATTAGACCCTTTGCCTTACAGAGTGATGGATTAAAATGTCCTTAACACCTAACCCAAATGAATACAAGAAACTGAAACAAAGACATTACAATTCAATCAGAATTCACAAATCACAGGAGGTTATAGACATATCTTATTACTAAAACATCTAATACATAAATAATCAGAGCTAAAAGGACCACTGATAGTCTTGATTTAACATGCAGAGCTTACAAGCCTTCTTGTGGCATAAAATTTCCATCCTTCCAAATGAACTCAAAAACCCTAGATCTACAAAAATTATCCCATGAGTTTGGACCACCTTAGGGAAAAAGGAAACCCTAAAATGCAACCACCATAACTTGGGAAACAAGCCAACATTAATGCATAAATAGATAGGCAAGAAAAAATGGTTAGAATATCTGTAAATCAGATTGAAAACCCTAATTCACCACCCATAAATATTTATGAAGCTCAAAATATCCGCAAATTTTTCACTTAGGCACCCTATGGCCTCATCAAATCGATCCAAAAGATTATATTCAAACATTTAATGCATCCGTAACCCAAAAAGCAGCGCCATGGCTAAAAACCATGTGAAACCATTTAAAAATTCAAATATCCAGTCGTAACGACCACAGGTGGCGTGGAAGATAGTATCGACAGTCCATAATTGAAACTTTTCTATCTTTAAAACCGAGCCATAGATCATCCTTTAAGTTACCCAGGAGTCAAGATCTGATCTGAACACGCGGCGCACAGGCTCGATGCATTAAAGATCATCTGTCAGTCATCTTTAATATTATGGCAAAGCTTCATTCGATAGATCAATAGAAACTTGCAACCTCTTCAACTTTACTTTAAACCTGGGATCCATGACCTCACAATGCTATGGGTTAAAAAGGCACATTGCCTTAATGAGACACAATCAAATCATCTCACCTTTGAAGAACAACGTTGATCGTCTGATTTGATCAACCCATCCCTTCCTTAACCTTACTTTTCATAACCATGGTCTGATTGTGATATTCAGTGACAAGGCTATCTATAAGTTACTGAATGCTTGGCCTAACCCATGGTTTATCCTGAGATTCAGCAATAGCCACACATCTAGGTCATGATCAATGGTCCTTGCTCAATCTCTGAACACTTTTCTTTACTCCAGAGATCTAGCGACAAAAGCATAGCGTGTAATCTCCAAATGAAAGTCTTAACCATGGTTTGGTCTTGAGATTCACAAATAAAGGCTATCTCTGAATCACTACATAAATAACTTAACCAGACTTAGCTCATGAGATCAAGCGATAGCCACTGATATGATATTGCATCGATAGTCCTCTCTAAATATCCAAATCTTTTGAGACTTAACCACTTTATTACGAGATTAGGAGATAAACATAAAAAATCAAGTCCCACCTTTGTCACAAGAGCGCTAAATGTTAAGAACTAACCGCTAAGCATAATGAGATTAGGAGATAAAGACTAGGTACAGGGCCCGCCAAGAAAATTAACATGCCTTCGCCAGATCTCGGAATGAATAAAGCATATTCTCTTCCCCTTCGAGATTAAGAGATAACCTTGTCGCGCCAAATCTCCAGACCAAATGGAATATTCAATCTCAATTGAGAGATCAGGAGACAAGACAAAAAACACATGGAAAAATAAGACTTATGTGGCATGAAAGGTAACTTGAAACTATAATGTTTCACAAAGACTTAGGTTTTTTAGTCAAAATTTGCACTAAGGGCTAGAAAACCTTGAAAAAGGGCTTGAGGACTAGGCTAAAAACCTTGCAGAAACAGGCAAAAAATAGGACCAAGGAGAAAAGCAACTTTGAGTCCTAACAGGATAAAATTATAATGTTACAAGAAACAAAAATAAACCAGGAAGACATTACAGTTTTTAGAAAGAAATTGGGTATATGGGAGATTGATGGAATCCCAAAAAATGGAACCTAAGGTGGCTTAGCAATAATTTGGGATCCTAGATCAGTTACCTTCACCAAACAAAAGAATCACTTGAATTGGATGAGTGGTTCAGTTAGAAGTATAAGAAGCAACCTTCAATTTTTATTTATTAATGTTTAGGGGCCAATAAAAAATAGGGATAAAAATGTGGTATGGAAGGAAATGGAATAGTACCTAGAAAGCATACCAAATCATTTGTGTATCATAGGAGGTGATTTCAATGCGATTCTTGATCCAAAAGAAAAATGGGGAGGAATAACCAAAGAGTTTCAATCAACAACTAACTTTAACAAGTGGGTTTATAAAAACAATTTGCTGGATATCAAAATAGAAAATGGTGCATTCATATGCAATATCAGAAGGCAAGGTTTCAACCATATTGCTGAAATATTAGATAGATTCCTCCTCAAAGGTAGTTGGGCAAATTTTCCCTTCACTCTCTCGGTTGAAATCCTCTCACAATCTGGTTCAAACTATTTCCCTATTTTACTAAATATTATTGAAGATACACGCCCTAAGAGATGCTCATTTAAGTTTGAAAATATGTGGCTAAAAGATGAAAACCTTATAAAGACAATGGAAGATTGGTGGAAGGATGTTGATTAAGTATCAATAAAGGATGAAATTATAATGTTACAAGAAAAAACTAAACCAGAAAGACATTAAAGTTTTTTGAAAGAAATTGGGTATATGGGAGATTGATGGAATCCCAACAAATGGAACCTTGGGTGGCTTAGTAATAAATTCGGATCCTAGATCAATCACCTTCACCAAAAAAAAGAATCACTTGAATTGGATGAGTGGTTTAGTTAGAAGTATAAGAAGCAACCTTCAATTTTTATTTATTAATGTTTAGGGGCCAATACAAAATATGGATAAAAATGTGGTATGGAAGGAAATGGAACAGTACCTAGAAAGCATAACAAATTAGATGTGTATCATACATAGGAGGTCATTTCAATGTGGTTCTTGACCCAAAATAAAAATGGGGAGGAATCACCAAAGAGTTTCAATCAACAACTGACTTTAAAAAGTAGGTTCATAAAAACAATCTGCTGGAAATCAAAACTAAAAATGGTGCATTCACATGCAATATCAGAAGGCAAGGTTTCAACCATATTTCTGAAATATTAGATAGATTCCTCCTCAAAGGTAGCTGGGAAAATTTCCCCTTCACTCTCTCAGTTGAAATCCTCTCACGGTCTGGTTCAAACCTTTTCCCTGTTTTACTAAATATTACTAAAGATAACTGCCCTAAGAGATGCTCATTTAAGTTCAAAAATATGTGGCTAAAAGAAGAAAACCTTATAAAGACAATGGAGGATTGGTGGAAGGATGTTGAAGTATCAACAAAGGATGAAATTATAATATTACAAGAAACAAAACTAAACCAGAAAGACATTAAAGTTTTTAGAAAGAAATTGGGTATATGGGAGATTGATGGAATCCCAACAAATGGAACCTCAGGTGGCCTAGTAATAATTTGGGATCCTAGATGAGTCACCTTCACCAAACAAAAGAATCACTTGAATTGGATGAGTGGTTCAGTTAGAAGTATAAGAAGCAACCTTCAATTTTTATTTATTACTGTTTAGGGGCCAATACAACATAGGGATAAAAATGTGGTATGGAAGGAAATGGAACAGTACCTAGAAAGCATACCAAATCAAAAATGTATCATAGGAGGTGATTTCAATTTGATTCTTTCCCCAAAATAAAAATAGGGAGGAATCACCAAAGAGTTTCAATCAACAAATGACTTTAAAAAGTGGGTTCATAAAAACAATTTGCTGGAAATCAAAACAAAAAATGGTGCATTCACATGCAATATCAGAAGGCAAGGTTTCAACCATATTGCTAAATATTAGATAGATTCCTCCTCAAAGGTAGCTAGGAAAATTTCCTCTTCACCCTCTCGGTTGAAATCCTCTCACGTTCTGGTTCAAACCATTTCCTTGTTTTACTAAATATTACTGAAGATACACACCCTAAGAGATGCTCATTTAAGTTCAAAAATATGTGGCTAAAAGATGAAAACCTTATAAAGACAATGGAAGATTGGTAGAAGGATGCTAAAGTATCAAGATCAAAATTATACTACCTAATTACTAAGATGAAGATTAAAAAAATTGTTATAGTGGAACGAGAACCACTTTGGAAATATCTTTGAATCAAAGACAAGAATCGAGGAAGAGCTGAAAGCAGTGAACAATGAAGTGATTGACAAAAGAATGGACGTGGAACTTTATAAAAAAGAAAATAAACTATTGATTGATTATGAAGATATATTAGCCACGGAAGAGATCTTTTGGCTGCAAAAATTTAGAGAGAGAGAAACCTGGTTGGATGTTGGGGACAAAAAAAATTCATAATAGCACCAAACAACGAAGAAACATTAATAGGATAACCAAGGTTAAAACTAGAGAAGGAGCCATTGTTCAAAACCCTTATCACATTGTTGTCGAAGCACTTAGACATTATGGAGAAATACTAAACAATTGGGAAGGATCTAATATGGAACATCAGAAGAAGATTCTATCAAGCATACCTACGATTATTTCAGTAGAACATAACAAGGCTTTAACAACAAAATTTATAAAATCTGAGGTAGAAACAGTTGTGATGCAAATGCACCCAAACAAGGCTTCGAGGCCGGATGGATTCATGACTTCCTTCTTTCAAAAATGTTGGCACTTTATAGGTGATGAGGTGGTAGAAGCTCTTGAGGGGGTCAGAAACTTTGGAAATCTTCTCAAAGAAACAAATAATACATTTCTTACTCTTAGTCCAAAGAAGGAGAAAGATGAGAATTATGATGATTTTAGACCTATTTCACTATCTAATACTATATATAAAATTCTTACAAAGACTTTAGCTAACCTAATTCAAAACTTCTTCCTAAACTAATTAGTGAAGAGCAAACAAGATTTGTCTTTGGGAGATCTATCTATGATGGAATAATAATTTCTTAGGAGGCAATTCACTCCATTCAATGAAATCATAATCTGTGTATGTTAATTAAGCTGGATATTAGGAAAGCTTATGATAAGGTAGACTGGCATTTCTTGTGTAAGTGTTTAGAAGCCTTTGACATTACAAGACAATGCATCAACCTAATCTATGAGTGCATATCCACTCCAAGAATTTCAGTCATGGTAAATGGCACACCTAAACGATTCTTCAACATTTCTAGGGGGTTAAGACAAGGAGATCGTATCTCCCCCTTCCTATTCATTATCACAGCGGAGGCATTAGGTAGAGAAATTAACAAAGCTAGGGAGGAGGGCCATGTGAAAGGTATTAAAATAACTAGTGGTATGGACCCTATAACTCATTAAAAAAAATTTAATGACACTATGCTCTACTGTGAAGGTAAGAAACATGAAGTTGTAGAAATCAAGAATATTCTTAACTCTTATCCAAAGGCCTCAAGACAGGAAATTAAGGAGGAGAAATCAGAAATCTTCTTCTTCAATACAAAGATAAAAATTGAAGAGGAAATCTGCAATATTCTGAACTTTGAGAAAGGAAACTTCCCGTGTAAATACTTGGGTCTTCCTTTAGATAAGGGAAGTAGATCTAGTAAACTTTGGGATCATGTTATATCTAAGATTAAAACAAAGACAGAATCTTGGAAAGCTAAGTGGCCCTCCTCAGCTGGTAAGGCAACCATGCTAAAAATTGTACTTACAACTATACCTATTTACCAACTGTCCTATATTAACCTACCTACAAACAAAAGAGAAGAAATCAATAGGTGCCTTACGAGCTTCTTTTGGCAAGGGAAAGAGGATAAGAAGATCTCATTAATAGCCTGGGATAAAATATGTAGATGAAAAGAGGGAGATTTGGCGATTAAAAATATAAGAGAACAAAGCATGACCTTAGGGGCCAAATTGGTATGGAGAATATACAAAAATCCTGACCTAGAATGGGTATGGATCTTAAGCCACAAATATTTACATGGTAATGATCCCACAAGTAATTCTAGAAATGCTCCCCCCCTAAGGGTTCTCGCATATGAAATTTATATTAGAATGTAGGAAAACCCTCTAGGAAAAATTGACATGGAATCTTGGAAATGGTGAAACTGCCCAGTTCTTGGAGGATTCATGGGGTGGTTTTTCTACAATTAACAACCTTTATAATTTTGAGAATTCTAAAAGACTTTCAGAAGTGCAATGGGGGAAGAATGTTAAAGAGTATATAGAAGTCAAGGAAGGAAACTTAATATTAGATAGGAAGTGGAAAGCTCTTGATAATTGCAATATCCCAGAGGTACAAAGAAAGGAACTAATCATTATCCTAAGTAAAAGGAACTTCACTTTCCGGCAAGGTGAGGACAAGTTAGTTTGGGATGGGTCGAAAACAGGTGAATATAACACAAAGGATGGTTATAACTTCCTGATTAGAAAACATCTAAGACCAAAAAATGATATTTCTTTAAACCTTCGTTGGGATAAAAACCGTCTCCCAAAGGCATGATTGTTCTCCTGGATAGCACTACAAAACAATATTCTTACTGCAAATAGGTTCAAGAAGATAGGATATGAAGGCCCTAATAGAAGCCCATTATGTGAATAGGAGGAGGAAACTGTGAATCACATTTTACTATCCTATAATTTCTCTAACCAAGTTTGGCAATGGTTGTGTAATAGATTAGGCTGGATCACACCTCTTCCTGATACTATATCTAGTTTGTTCCAGAGTTGGCCCATCATCAACAAGAATTGTCTAAACAACAACTTATGGGCAATCACCCCCTCAATCGTAATATGCGAATTATGGAAGGAGAGAAACAAATGCTTATTCAAGGAGAAGAAAATGGGACATGAACGATTAATTAACAAAATTGAAGTTGTTATTATTGAAACTTCAAATAGTAGGATTATGAATCAACCCAAGGTGGATACCAGGATGAACTACTGGGATGAGAGGATGAGAGGTCTATGGATAGGTCTGAAGATTCCTCATGTTGGATTTTTTCAAGTAGGTAACCAACAGAAAAGAGTTGAATGTAGATGGACCCCCCCTAAAAATGGATGGTTTAAGCTTAACTTTAATGGTGCCTTGCGTGGTAACCCAGAGCAAGAAGGTATAGGATGTTGTATTCACAACTTGGATGGTAAGGAAGTGGCAAGAATGACAAAACCAATAGGTATGGAAACTAATAACACAATAGAGCCCATGGCTTTAGTTGAGGGATTACTGATCTGTAAAGAAATGAAGGTGGACAACTTAGAAATAGAAGCAAACTCAACAATAGTGATAAATGCATTAAGAAAGGGCTCAATGCCAAATTGGAAACTTAATACATTGCTATAAAGGGCTCTACACTTAATAATTTTTTTTAAGAGAAGCACCTTTAATCATATATATAGGGAGGGTAATTCAAGGATGGAAATATTGGCAAATGAAGGAGAAGATGGGCATTCCATAAAGTGGCGAGATAGTCAGCAGAATTTCCAAACTATATATGACTAATCCAATACATTCTGTATATAAACTGTTTTCCCAATATACTTCATCTACTATATAT
>MU225942.1:64210-80447 GCA_018584345.1 Thuja plicata
CACACACACACAGGTTAGCTATATCTTACAATTTATTCTCGGAATTACTTCAAGGAAATTATAATGGTGCATATCTATAGAGATGGCAATAAGGAAGCATATGCAAATAAAGGTGAGGACGGTATCCCTATGAAAAGGGTAGGAGAATAGATTAGAAATTTGGTGACTAATAAAGATTAGGATTGCAATGTATCTAGAGATAGGAATGATTTCGGTCTCCAAAGTTTATCTTAAAAGTTATGTTTAATTGAACCCTTGAATATGAGCACGCTTAGTTAGGATGGACATTAATATCTATCTCTTTATGGATAAATTTATGGGAGTTGCGACAGACTTAGGAAATTGAAGTGATTTGACTTAGGATGGACATTAATATCTATCTCTTTATGGATAAATTTATGGGAGTACGCCTGCCATAGAGAGTTTTGGTTTTGTCAGTGAGTACGAGAGTCAGTCAATCTGGCCGCGCAGTACAAGCTGACACAAGCTTGGTGTATATGCCTTTTAGACAAGTTGGGTGTAATTTCTTAATTTTAATTAAGAATTGTATTATTAAAAAAATATTATTTAGAATTGTATTATTAAAAAAATATTATTTTCAATGAATATTTTTTTAAATTTTTTATTTGTATTCATATATATTAATTAAAGAGATTATCAAAAGTATTATTAATTTTATTATTATATAGCTGATTTAAATTATTAAATAATTAGATTATAACATTTAAAATTTATTAAAATTGTAAGTTAAAATTAAAATAAATATTTTTTACATTTAGTTTTTTCAGCATAAATTGATTTTTATTTTATATTTGATAATTTTTTTGGTCATTACTTTTTGCCAAATAATAAACATAAAAACTATTGATACTTTCCAAATACTTAAAGGAAATTTACGCAAAGAATATAATTATGGCTTTTGTTCATAGATACTCTCTTTTCTATGAGAAAAAGTTCCTTCAATAACACCTACCTATCCAATATCTAAAAAGGAGAATAAACAAAACTTGCTAAAACAAGACCTACACAAAAAGTTTTAAAAGTGGGGCGAGGGATTATGACTATGCAAAATGTAGTATTTTTTCAACCAAGTACTCATAAGTCCACTATGAAGAACTTAACAAATGGGTTAACTATATAGACAAGAGGATTTGCTCTAATATGTAGATCTATTTAAATATGATGATGATTCTATGTAGTGTCATAAAATAGATCAATATAACTAATTTAGATCTATATCATGATTAGTTATATTGATCAAATAGTGTGGGAAAGGACATTGCCATAAAGTAATTGGACCTTGTAATGAAAGCTATTTATTATTATTAATTTTTTATTTATTACATAAAAATGAGTTGCTCTATTTATTTTTTATGGTGTTATTATTTAAATTTTAAATATAAGTTACAACAAATAATTAGATGTATTTGTGATATTTTTTTTTAATTACTCCATCTTTAATTCTTTGCATCTAATTTAATATTTAATACTATATTTATAATTATTTATAAATTTTTTTTATAAATATATCTAGTATATTTACAATATATTTGTTTATATTTATATTTTTTATTTTTAAATATATTTTTAGATTACTATATATTGTTATGATGTTTATGTTTATATTTAAAATTTAATTAGTCACTATATTTTTTGATAGGTTAAAAAATGTAATATTATTGTAATTAAATGTTTAGAGTAATTTTTTTTTCTTATTGCATTTATATACTATATTTAATAGTGATATATGTTTTATTGAAAGTATATATTGGTCTTTAGGTTTAGGGTTCATTTTGGTTAAATATTTAACTAGGTTTAGAGTTGGTTCAATTCTAATTAAGGTTAAGGTTGAATTTGGTTTAATGTTAGTGTTAGGGTTCTATAGGGTTAGGGTTAGGGTTAAATTTTATTTAGTGTTAGTTTTAGAGTATAATTTGATTTAGATTTAGGGTTCAATTTGGTTTAATCTGCAATTAGTATAGGGTTATGGTTCAATATCTAATCTACTGTTAGCCATTTATTATGGGGCTAGCTTTACAAAGAAATGTCTCAAATTGTTAATTTTTAGTAATCTTTGGATTAAGAATATCAATGTTACTTACATTAACTACATATTATACTTCTACAGTTAAGAATTTATCTATGTTGATTAATTATATATACATGTCATTGCAAGTTTAGATGATGAGAAAAATAGTGGACAACATACGTTACCAAAATAACAGATGCAAGACTAGTGAAGGTAAACAATTATTAAATTATTTTTCTTACAATTTTGAAACTTAAATTTATAGATTTATTTTATAACTAAAGTATGTTATGTACAAGTTTTAATGACATTAGTATGTAGGATTATGACCAACACTATTACAAATAATCAATATTGTGTACTATTTTTTCAATGCTTTTATAGTCTATTATATACCTAATGGGAGGAAAGAGTCTGTAGCTTAAAAATTCACATTTATGGATGTTCTTGATTTTAACTTATTTGAAAAGGGCATATAGTTGATGCTTCTTTAAAAATTAAAAGTGTAATATTGTTGCCATCCTCTTTCATATTTTACTATGGTTTTTTGTTAGGTAGTTTGAATAAGGATGTTCAATATTTTTTACATGTGCACATAGATCATGTATGAAAGTAAGAATTTAATGCACATGGATTAGAATCTTATGACATATTCATTAATATACTCATTTTGTTCTCCTACACAATCATACAAATTATTCTTGAAAACATAAGATTACCCATAAATTAACACTTCAAAAATTATTAGAATTCATATTTCTACCTTCTTTGTGAGTTTCTGTATAGACATTGAACCATTATCATAAATTTACAACCAAACATATTGTATGTAATGTTTTGTTGACACTTCAAGTTCCACCAAATTATTTAATTGTATACTAAAATTATTATTTTTCTTTATTGTCACCACATAGAAATTATAACTATTGTCTTGTTTTATTTTTTTACTAATGATATGACCAAAAAAATTATAACCAAAAAAAATTATCAAATATAAAATAAAAATCAATTTATGAATACAAATAAAAATTAAAAATAATATTCATTAAAAATAATATTTTTTTAATAATACAATTCTTAATTAAAATTAAGAAATTACACCCAACTTGCCTAAAAGGCATATACACCAGGTATTGGCTAAATAGCAAACTAAAACGTAAAACATAATAAGGAAGTTTAAAAAAAGTTGAAAAAAAAACTAAGTGTCCCCCTTGGTAAGAAATACGTTTTAGTTTGCTGCATAGACGTTTCCCACCAAGCTTGTGTCAGCTTGTACTGCGCGGCCAGAGACTGACTCTCGTACTCACTGACAAAACCAAAACTCTCTATGGCAGGCGTACGAGTGTAGGTGATTTGACCCGAGTAGGGATGCAAATTTTGGGCTGCTTAGCCATTGCCCAATAATAATGAGCTTTAACCATAGAGAGTTAACCTACATAAGGTAATAAACTTGGTTGAGAAAGCCTTTATAGGATCTTCTAGCCTATTTAAGTAGATACAGGGGTAGAGTAGCACCATTGGGCATATTTGGGTAGCTGAGTATTAAATATGGATACCCCGATTAAGCTGTGTGCTAGAAACAGGCAAATGGCCTTTGATAACGAGGTCGAGGCTTATAGGCTGAAGCTTATGATAGTCTTCCCACATGACCTTGCGATTAGGGATCTTAGGTGAATTCTGTGTGAGGATTTTATTTACAGCGAGGATAGGTTTAGGGCTAATCCCGACATCCCTGTCATGTTCATAGCTATTGCGTTGCAATTTGAAAATGACGAGGAGGCAATTGAGATGCTATGTAGGAGTGTTTTCAAAAAGGACATCCTCCTAGGCTGCGTAGGGTGTTGAGGAATATAGTGCAACTCTCACCATTCCCTTAACGAGGAATTATGATAGGGTAGACTTCCCATTCCGCGCTATCCGATAGTTCTCACCGAGGATTGGGAGGCCTTTGAAGCTAGGAAGGTGGTAATGATCCGTAATCTGAATTTCTTGGCTTATTTGCTGCATGTAAAACGACCTAAGATTCGCAATTAGTTCGCAAAATACCTGCAGGAAGAGCTACTAAAGGCTAGAGATGAAGTAACTGAAATAACCAATTTAACTTACGCACTCAGAGAAGCGTCTACAAGCGACAACGAGGGCAAAGAGAAGAAGGTGGACCGCAAGGGAAAAAAGATAAAAGATAGCTGACTAGGCGGGGCAAATTATGATATTAAACCTTTTTGGTGTTTAGTAAGACTATATATTTCCTTAACTAGGTTGTTTTGTAAACAATTATCAAAGGACACATTTTGCTATGTTTGAGTAGGTCAAGCTGGCATTCTGTTAGCACCAAGCCTCCCTTTGTTTATAAAGCTAGATGTTTTAATGGAAGATACACTTTGATAAAACTTATTAATGCCTAAGAACTATGTCGTGTTGTTAAATGGCTTAGTATACAGATAATTAAGTTCAACTTAAATATGAAATTATGTTGTGTTTGTGTGTTGAATTATTTTTTTGGGTTAGGAAGTATTTGGATTTCCTCTTAAATTTTAAGGTGTCTCGGTTAATGAGAAGGTTTCTGCAGTACAACATTTCAAGTTCCTTACTTGTGGAGAACACATGTTGGATGTCTGACAAATGTTCAATAACGGTCTTAAAAGTTCTGTAGCTATAAAAGTTTATTGCAAGATAATGTCAGTTGAAAAGATTTTAGCCCTTCTAATAAATTTGGGAGATTTGTAGAAAGGCTAATTCGGATTTAGATTCAGAAGGTGTCAGGGTCTTTTATGACTATCATCTTGCATCAGAATAACAATCTCATCTCTCTTTAATTGAAAATTAAGAGTGTCTGGTAAAAAATAATTTGCTTATATATATTTGAAAGGGGTTTGCTTATTATTGTGATGGGCAAGTTACCTGTGAATGACACAAGATCAACTAAATTTTCAGCACCGGGAAGGCAACTAGTTCTAGTTGTAATAATGGACATTATGAATATGAATATTTACCTGCATATGACACGCACGCACGCACGCAGAAAGAGAGAGAATACATATACAATTTACACAACTGTATACACTCTAAAAAGTTTATTTATGATTATAGTTTTATAGACTTAATATGTAATGTCATTATTGAGTTTGCTCTGTGTGTTGGGTATCCAGACATTTCTAGGCATAATATGTTCAGGATTGGAATTAACCATAGCCTTGATATGGATATGATGATTAATTTATGTTCTACTTTTGTGAGAATGACTAATGGTGTAATCTCTGGAAGATCAAAATTGTTTTGCAAGACTCCCTAGTTTTTTAGGGGTTAGTCACAAAGAAAGAACTTCAGCACCTCTTCCTAGGCTTTGTGGTCTGCAATTGAATCCATGATTAGGCCCATCCTACGTGTCCTCTGACAGTTTTCTTAAGAACGTGTTTATCTGAAGGTTTGGTGGTCTTTTTCACTTCTTATGCATCATGTTATAATATGGGATTATAGTAGGATTTATGTTAGGCATATCTGAAGTAAACAACGACATTATATTCTCATTACATTAAACCAGAAAATGGTTTTCTTTATCACTTACGATAATATGTAGATTCAAGATGTACTTTTAGGAGTTAGTATGAGTCTAGATAAGAGCTCATATGAAATCTTGGTACCTGGCATTCTCCAATGACTTCAGCTCTTTGTTTAGGGTATGACAAGTGTAGTTTCCTACATGCATCCATTTCTTTTCAGTAGATCCAAATTGCTTAGAAGGAATGAAGGTCTTTATTGTTTCATGGTGCTAATTTGTTTGGCAAGATAATCTTTCTGTTTATGCCAACAGTAGCAACGAGGTTTTCAACAAGAATTACATAACATAAAAATTGAAATTCAAGAAAATTGAAGGCTTATAAGCTCTTGAGAGCAACGGAGAACTAATAACAAGATAAATTTGCAACGTAACTGCATCTTATTGTAATATATTATCATGCCATGAAAAGATGGAAATTTCTATTCCTCAATATTACCCCGTTCTTATAAACGAGATGATTGTAAATCAATGTAATGAGGTGTTTCCTCAGTAATTCCCCATTTATAAGACGAGATGTATGTAAGATGAAGTAATAATAAGGGTTTTTCTTTTTTTGGGTAAGACTCAAGGTTTTCTCTACTTGGCTCTTCTCTACCGGTGCCTATAGTAAGCCAGGTTGTAAATAGGTTTAATTAACAAAATAATTTGGCTACGACCTTTTATTGAACAAGGGAAAACTATATTTTTTTATTATTTTCATTAATTTTTATGATTACAAAATAAATTCTATTATGTCACTGGAAGATAAATAACATTACAAAGTCAAACTTGAAAAGTTCATACTAGGGCTTCCCATCCTATACCTAAATTACATGGCCGATTTGAGAAAAAAAAGATATCATTTTAATCCCCTCTTCTTCCAAGGAATGTACTCTTGTAGCCTTATATTATATTAGAAACTTTGAGAGAAGATAACACAACAAAAGCGACCCAAAGAAGCATGAGGTAGATGCATGTTATCCAAGCCCATAACCTCGGTCCCCCAAGTTCACCACCAAAGATATAACGCCTTAAAACTAATACAAGCATGCATAGAAAAAATGTGATGAAGAAAATAACAAGGGAAAAACTTAGTCCATCGTTATGAACACGTAATTCTTCTCCAAGAGCAACTCGATTATATACGGTACCAATCAACCATGGAACCCCTATGCCAACAAAGAGGTTTGCTGAATTGCTGCACATATTGAGAAATCATTTAGGAGACAAAAACATTAGCTTAACTAAATAACATGATTAAAAAAATATAGTTCTAAATAATGCATATCCACAAATTTTAATTAAAAATGTCAATAAAAAATCAAATGAAGTCAATTTATTTATATTTGAAAACATCACAACTTAATGATACAATTTTTGGAACACTTTCTTATATTTACTTTATAATATGTGAAAATATTTTCCTTCTACAACGAATGATTATATTAAATATTGTGTTGATTAGGATTCAAGTAGATTCGTGTTCTAGACAATGCCTTGCCATGCTTGAACCCAAACTTGAGCCCAAGCAAGCCAAGGTTTCCAAATTATTGAAAAGCAATATACAATCTTAAATGATGAGCAACACAATGATAGAACAAATCCATCCTATATGGAAGTACATCGTTAGCATGGCCCAAAAGTTATTGCTAAGGAATACAAGGAAGGTCACCTCAGACCTTACAAAAGGAAATGATTGCTACAAATGATGTTGATACTATGCATTAACAGAGCAAGCATTAAATAAAATTGAGTTAAATTTGTCAATACATTGGGTCAGTCTCTATTGAAAAACTCTATAAACTCTTGACTTGGGAATACTCTCAAGTCAAAATGTCGAGTTACTTGCCAAAAATTCTCCGAGTTTTTGTAAAACTCTCAACAATTTTTTCGTATAAAAAATGTTGAGCAAATGCAAAAAAATTGTTAGTTTTGTATTAAAAACTCATCCAAATTCATATAATTTATTTTTTCTTGCTTATAGTTTAAAAAATCGTAATTTTCATCGGTGGTAAAGGTTTTAAAGGCCTTAATTTGGGCTTGGCTGACCCTCGACCCATTGGAGGCATTGCCCCCAAACCATGGGTGACACTATCCGTCCTCATTAGGGTCTCCACTCCCAAATCCCCATTAGTTAAAGGAGTATGTCAAATAAAAAGCTTGATTGCAATGAGGGAGTGACAAGAAATTGGGATATAACTCTTGAGTGTGCCTACTTAGACATTACTGTTGCACAACTTGCCAAAAATCTCTTCAGATGAGGCAACTTCTACATATGACATGGCTAGTGGAAGTGGTATTATAACTCAAAGAGTTGAACTTATCTTTTTTGGTCTATTATATGTACTAGATTCAATTTTTTATTTATATAATGATCAAAATTAGTAATATGTCTTTGAAAAATATTTTAAGACATTTATGTATATAAAATGTTTGATAAAATTGTCAATTTATTGTCGAGTTTTTCTTGAGTTTTTACTAAGTTCCGAGTTTCTAAATTTTTTGAGCCAAAAGAGTTATTGTTGAGTAGGATTTTTTCAAGTATGGGGTCAATGATTCATAAAAGGATATGGCTTTTGTTCTAGACACCATAAATAATTAAGAACTTGTTGAAGGTCTGAAAAGAAGTCTTTAATGGTATCAAACCCTAAATATTTTTGCATAGTTGAATTCCTCTTGAAAAATTATACAATTTCTGAATAAACAAAAAGTTTGTATGTACAAGCTACAAATTTCAAAAGGTTGGAGAGCATAAATTGTCGAATATAGTTCTTTTAGATGTTTTAAAGTAGGTTCAAATGTGCGAAGGCATTTTTGAAAGTGTAAAGAGGGAATGGTGAATTTTAATCTTTGTTAGTGTTGGTTCAAGAGGGAATGATTGATAGATCAACCACTACAAATAGATCGAGCTTTCATGACAATGGAATGAAAATTTGGAAATGGGTCTTGACTACTAGTACCTGAGCACCGTGTCAACAGGACTGTATTTTTCTCCAAAGCTTATATCCTTACCTGTCCCTCATCAACAATAGTGGTAAAAGTTGTTATGAGTCTGCTTGACAAGTTGGTTCAATCTTCGAATAATGAGTGATGTTCCTTGTATCAAAACAAAGGATGTTGGGTGAGTTTTTTGAATGTGTAGTTGACCCTAATACTAAATTGAGTGTAACGAGAATGTTTTAAGATTTGTTGGCGAGAAATCCATGGATATTGACTGGAGTTCTGAACCCCAATGAATTTCTAGGTGTTGTAGTTTATACCTCAAACTCGTATCGTATTTAAGGAAAACAAGGAATCTAATCTAGAAAAGGAGATTAAACATCTAACGGATTATCAAGAATATACATGACACATTATATTGAGATCAAAAGTATTCGAATTCATTTAGTGCATCCTATACATCCTTATAAAGCCTTATATTTTCTTATACATTTATATCATATCAATATTTTATCACATTCTTCTATACTTTGTCTCTCTATTATATGCTCTCACAAACTAATGATTGCATCTCACAATATGTTTATATCTAGGGTATGAGATGTGACCCATGTGTAGCATCTCTACTCTACACAATATCTTCCAAGTCTTAGGCTCTGAGGGATTGTTTAACAAGATGAGGTATGTTTTCAAAATATTGTGTAACTTCTTTTCCTTGTCAACATCACCCCCTTCAAAAACTAGACTTGTCTTCAAGTTCATTATTGTGCCAAAACGAATATCCTTCTATATGTCCTTAAGGCTCTCAAAATTGTTGTCCCGCTAAGTTTTTGCAACGAGGACTTGGATTTGCAATAGTTGGTTCTTTGCTTTTAGAATCATGATGGGTATTTGAATGCTCTGGGCAAAGTGTTGTGCCTCCTAAAGGTTACAAGTAACCTGAGTCAACCTTAGGTTGACAACTTCTCTCAATTTATGAATCTGGTTCTGGGGTCTTATCCATCTGTTCTTATAGTTGTTGGTAAATTGGCAATGTAGTGCTTCTATGTCCACCGAATCTTTTCCATCTAACTCCTTTAATACATCATTACCAACTGATCTTTCAATTATCTGAAGCTTCAAGTTGTCTATTAGAATTTTGATTCTGCAACCACATTCGACCAGTGCAAACAAAACTAAAACTTATTACTCATAACCCCCTTTGTATTCTTCATTATATTAATGTGATTTTCTAATGCAAAGCGAGAAACAAAATTCATCCTTGTTTTGTTTTTCTTTTTGAAGTTCAACGGTGATTTCTTGTGTATCCTATTGAAGTGCAATATCTATTACTACTACATCCATCAAGATTCTTGACTAGATTGGTGGTGGTTGTGACAAGTCCCCTTTGAGATGAGAGAACTTACCCTATAATACTCTCACCAAATCTTCTATTTGATCTGGACTTTCCACATGTTTTTTTAAGATCTCCTCTTGAGCTAATTGGTGTAAGATGTCGCCCGACTGGAACTTGTGCAATGGCAAGATGCTCCCTAAATCACCTTGTGACTTAGCTAAAGGTAACTAGAAGAGTTGTGAGATGCCACCGGTTGTATTAGCTTTTTCATATCGAAAAATTCCTTGATGAGCTGCATAGGAGATCTTGTGGAGGAGGTGTATCTAATTGTGAGGTGGTGAGGACTATTCAAAAGATATTTCCTTATATTTTGCTTCTTCCTCATGCAACCTTAATATGCTTTTGTGGTTGCTTCCCTTATGTATGCCTTATTTGCTTGGTTCACTGCTAGCTTCTCTAGCATTAGTTTGTCCAATCTCTATTTGGTTCAACGCTCTTTGGTCTAGATTTTCATTACTCTTTTCTTCTGTCGTGGAGTAATTGTAGGGGTCGCCTCAACAATTGCTAGTGGTTTGAGTTTCTCCTCCTCTTTGGATGCTTTATCCCTTCTCAACTTTAATGCAGTAGTCAAGGTGTTCAAAAAGCTAGCCATCAAATCTTCTAAGGTTTTGTTTGTAGCTAGGTCATATATCTGATTACTGCATTCTATGTGAGAAACTTGTTTTCGACGATCAGCTACAAGTATACTGTTATTGTGTTCTTCCTATTATATTTGTTGAATAGCCCACTATAGAATTTTTCCTCATCAATCACTTGAAGTACCATTAAGGTTTGTGTTTATTCCGGGGTAGAGGTATCCTCTGGATCTTCTTTTGTTTCTCCGTTGTTTCATTTTATTGTGGAGAGACCTATCTTTGTGCTTTTTAATGTTTTCCTTTTGTGTTTCTTTTCCTCACTCATCGATAAGAAAGCCTCGGATTGCTTCTCTAAATATGATCTCTTTGCGGAGGTGTAGCAGGGTGTAGCATCTTTCTAGGCCTACTACATTCTCCTTGTTTAGGTTCTACATAGGATGTGCCTACTTGTAGCCTATTGGACCTCCTAGGAGTGGATTCACTTTGTTCATCCAAATCTATTTTGATAAATCCCCATTTTTCATGGCACTTTTCTTGGGTTTCCTTCATGTGCTCCTCATTTTTTCTCCTTTCTCACTATATCCATGAGCTCCCAACATGTGGGATGTTTCTCAACTGTAGGGTCCTTATGGAGGTTTAGTAAATTTACTGCATATGATTCTATCTTGGCATCTATTACCTCATAGGGCAATTTTGCTATCCATGAAGTTCGGAATTCAATGACCTCCATCATAGTGCAATATTTGTCCACTATAAAATAATACTATTTATGTACTTCTTGACCATGTCAAATGAAATTCTCCCCCTATCTTGCATTCTCTTTTAAGAAGATTTGAAAACCCTGAGCATGAGGTTGTGAAGGAGGTGGCATCTTTGAAACATTTAACATATTCTTGGAGTTGTGCAGCAACTAGCCTAGTAGTATCCCATATCTTTCCCACACTAATTAGAATGTGTTACCTTGACCCCAATTTTTACCCCTATATCAATTTTGTGTAGCTTTGTTCGGTAAAAATTGAAGCCGAATTCCCCTTTATCGAAGTAACAGGCCCCTTTGAATATTATTTTTCCTTTAAAAATCTAGTGTTAAGTGTCCGCTCAATGAGAAAATGAAAACATTGAACTTCGGGCTTGAACCTTTTCAGAAGTTCTTTGAGTTCACCTGGTTCAATGGGTTCAATGTTTGTCCAACACGTCTAAGCCTTTTTGTTTTCGGCGTCCAAGTTTGTGGAAGATAATTCGTCGTTGAACCAATTGAACTTGAGTTCAACGGGTTCAATGGGTCCACAATTCAACCATTGTCGGTCTTGCCAAACTATTGCGTTGGTCCGCGTCCTTTCTTTCTTGATAAATCGTGATCTTCTAGCTGAAATCAACAAGCAAGATGAACTTGAACTCGTTGAACTTCAGGCTTGAACCTTTTCGAAAGTTCTTTGAGTTCACCTGGTTCAATGGGTTCAAGGTTTGTCCAACGCGTCTAAGCCTTTTTGTTTTCAGCATCCAAGTCTGTGGAAGATAAGTCATTGAACCGATTGAACTTGAGTTCAACAGGTTCAATGGGTCCACGGTTCAACCATTGTCGGTCTTGTCAAACTGTCACGTCAGTCTGCGTCCTTTCTTTCTTGATTAATCTTGATCTTCAAACTGAAATCAGCAAGCGAGATGAACTTGAACTCGTTGAACTTCTTTTTCCAAGGTTCATTTGGTTCAAAAGGTTCAGAGGTACGTCATTTAAACATAAAGAGAAAAAGGGGTGATTGGGAAGGGAACTAGCTAGCGGAGAAAGGGAATATTTAGGGCATGTTATGGATATGATTTTTTTTTTAAAAACTTCTAAAAACGGAAAAGTAATCATTATATGGTAAGCTTGTGTAGTGAAGTGACAAGTAATAAATGCTCACATTAGAGGAAGTGTCTTGTTGCATTGGTTTGGCACGAGTAAGGAGATTTAGTAATTACTCTTCAAGATTTCATCGTCTTAGGAAGCAATTAAAAGCTCATCTAATGATTGAAAGGACAATAATACGGAAAACGAAAGCGAAAGAGCAAGAGGTAAAGAGGGTTTCTCTTGTTCAGTAATTGCAAGAATTTCGAGTTAGTGAAGGTGAGTTTCGATATTCATATCTCTGTTATTGATTTGGCATTACTTGTGTTGTTTGTGAAGTTCAACTATTTATTCAATTTAGTAGAATTGTCGCCATGAAGACTGCCTTTCAAATTTTGAGAATGCATCTAGTCTAGTTTGTTTGTCTCCTGAGCTTGGGGACACATTCCTTGCACATTATGATTTAGAGGATTTTAGGGAAAGAGTTAGTAATCTTGCAGAATCCCCTTTTATGAAAGAAATAGCAGAAAGTGGCCTTGTGGAAGCCCCAGCTTTTCCCCAGCCATAATATGCCCTGAGCTAGTTTACGAATGCATGGACATATATGATTCCTACCACCAGTGCATTACAAAGGATAATGGAGACATTTTGTTGTCAATTAATAGAGAAACCATCAAGTCTGTCATGAGGATTATTGAGAAAGAGACATATTCAGACTTGACCCCTTCACTGTCTATGCATCGTTTCACTAAGACGAAATCACAATACAAAAGTGTTATAGTCAGAAGCTGGTTTCTGAAATTCCAAGAAGGTGGTTTGAGGTTACCCAAGCCTCTTACCAGAGAGCACATGAAGCTGTATGACATGGACTTGATGGTGTTATTGCATAGAGTTAGGGGAACCAACCAAGCCTATTATTTTCAAGATTGGATGTACTTTTTCATCCAAATTATTCCTCAAATACCTCGATTGGGCAGAACTGATAGCCGAAGCTCTTCAGGATCAATTAAACCTTGACCGTCTGGGTCATAGGGATTTCTTTATGTCCTCATGTCTCTTTTACTACTTAGCCTATACCAGAGATTGGGTGGGTATACCTCACAAGCCCTGGACAAAAAATATCAGAATTTACGAATATTATCCTCACCTGCAGAAAGAAAGATACCATGAGAACTACAGGAGAGTTAATGATATTTTTACTAGTAGATTGATTCATGAATTGATAGGGAGTCTAGAGAAGAGAATGTCCAAAGAGGCAATGCAATTGGTATGTGTTTATGGTAGCTTCTTCATTCAATTTCAACACATTACCCACATCAAAGTTGGAGGGTTCGAAGGTGAACCAATAGAGCTACCTCGATATGCATTAGATTGTTTTGTGTTGGTTGAGTTATGCAGGCAGTTGGCTTATGTAAGTAAGACATTTCCACCAAAAGATGACCAAGGGATCTGTTTTCCTATTGAACTAGCACTCTGTATTTGCAAATCTACTACGCATGCCCTAAATTTGGGAGTTGACTTGAAGAAGTTTAACTTCAAACATTACAAAGCTAGGCCAAATTTTGATAACAAGGGATTTAGCAGAGAGCATTTGAAGTTAGGAGGGTGGTTTCTACCTATGCCACACATGGAGGAATTTTGGGAGGATTGCCCAGATCAAATGGAGGTAAGAAGAAGACTTTGGAGCAGATTCTCCTTACAATAAATTATTACCTTGGGCTTGAAAATGGATATCAGTGGTGTAAAAGAAGATGAAAATACTTTAATGGATCCTCAGTATGAACTAATCAAACAAAAGGCACTCCCGGAGGTAGATTGGACTGGAACAGAGAAAGACTAGATTGAAATAAGAATGTTCCCTGTGATAAGGAGAACAAAGAAGTGGCTAAGAGAGCAAAAATTAAAGAAAGTCTGAGCCGATGAACAACCTGCATCAAAGTTGACCCGCAAATCTTCATCCCATCTTTCTTGTTCTAATAAAGATGTTAAAACTTGTGATGCAGGTACCACTAAAATTAAATCCAAGAGGTCTATTACCAGCAAAAAGCCCAAGAGTGTCCCAATGGTTAGCTTACCTGTTCGAACCACCAGGTCAAAGACCAAGGGCATGAGAAAAGAGGAATTTGTTGAGAAAACGGTTATAGACTTAGATTCAGGTTAAGAGGTTGATCAAGGTGTTGATTCCCCAAAGGCAGGAACAAAGTATCAAAATAGAGGACACCATCAATCTTGGTGACATGATGAACCTTGTTGATTCAATGGTGGTAATCCACTCAACTCCAAAACAGTCTTCCCCTAGCAAAAGACTTTTGAGGCTACTCCTAAGTGGCTAGAGGCCTCTTCTAGAAAGAAACACAACATAGTCGCAGTTTCTCTTCCCCCTAAAGGTTAAGAAAATATATTGGAAAACCCCAAAGCCCAAAAAGATGGTCACCTCCAAAATGAATATAGACCCAGACATGAGAAATTGGGTAGCTTAAGTTGCTAAACCCCTGACGGAGGATGAGGTTCTAGATCCTATAGTTAAGGACTTCACTGTGGAGAAAATAAGCCTGGGAGTTGCGGATAGAGTTGCAGACAACCATCAGTATGAGATTTCTGCCAAGAAGATGCTAAGCAGATCACGGAAGGATGGGAAGGACAAACAAGAATTAAAACAAATAGTGAGGGCAATGGATGAGTATATCAATGCTATCCGTAGTCCCAGCCCATAGCCGATGTCTCAAGCGCCTCAGTCATTTGATCCAAAATCTCCAGCCAATCATAAGCTTCTAGGTCAAATTCAGTGAGGTGAAATGATATTGGAGGTTTTTGATGATTGGTTAGATGGAGTAATTAAGGCAACAAATATATTACCGATTCTAGGTAGGTCTATGAAGATGTTGTTGCAGCCATCGGTCTACTGTATGCCTGTAAGAGAAATCTAGATTGGAGGAACTCTGTGATAAAACTAGGTAGAGGTGAGTTTGCGAAATTAGAGAAAGAACTTAAAAACCTCATTCAATGCTTGGTGAATGATCTTAAATGCATAAATGCTACTTATGTTTGGGAAGATGGCACTGTTGAAAGGCACATGGATGTTGTTGTCAAAGCTTTTCAGCAAGTGATAGAACAAATAAAAGAGGGTAAGAGTCTATCAATTGAGGATTTTTTCAAAAGTGGCAAGGACTGAATCTTTGTTGTATTTGTGTGTGGATCAAATCCCAAAGCATGCTGCGAAAGTGGCAAAAATTAAGAGGGAGAAAGAGGTATGGAGGCAGCGCATTACACACATCAACATCCCTAACTCTCAGGGAATTCGGGAGTTCGTGGCAGCCTATAAGGAGTGGAAAGCGACACGTACTCCTCCTGCCGACCAAAACTAGTCCGCGAGTTTTGGGACGTCCACTAGGCCATAATTTTACTACTGCATTTTATATTTCTTGTTTTATCTTATGACAGTTATCTTTTCAGTTTATCAACAGTCAGTTTTAAAAACTACAGTATACTATGTACTGGGGTTAATTTAAACTCCAATGTTTTAATGATGGTTGATATAAGACTATATATATATATATATATATATATATATGTAATTGAAAGACATCAAAAAGGTCCAAATGTTTTTTGGTTCCTGTTGGAATTATATTGAGATGATGTACTGAGAGGGGAGGGGTGAATCAGTACCTCTAAAACTTTTCCTTGGTTAGCACATTAACCCTTAATCATCAGTTTGTAAATTATCTTATCTAACTGTTCATCTTTCTTTATGTATATGCAATCATATCATAAATTCTTTTAGTATGTAACCATAACAGAAACATTCAGGAAAATAGATAACACATAACACAAGATATGATATCGCAGAAAACTCCTGTTAGGAAGTAAAAACTGCGGTGGGGATTGTTACCCACAAGACTTCACTATCTGTAGATAAGAAGGGGCCGGTTAAGGC
>MU225942.1:88999-99029 GCA_018584345.1 Thuja plicata
GGGATTGTTACCCACAAGACTTCACTATCTGTAGATAAGAAGGGGCCGGTTAAGGCTTACAATTGGTCACTTCTAATGACCTACCCTGTTAGGAGTATTACAGTGGAGACCTGTTAAGATCTACTTCGTTTGACTCTTTAGCAACACTGTTAAGTGTCCACTCTGTTAAGAGATTTGGAAAGAACGGTTAAGTCCACCTTCTACAAAAGGATTTTAGATGTGATGCACTTGTTAGAATGCGACTACATAAGTCTTTGATTTGATGATGTATGCAATCTTCAATTGCTAATAACAGATCCTATAAAGCTTCATACATATTAGTAATCATCCTTCCATGATTGAATAATACCTTTATCTGCTCGTCGGTAGCCTCTGTGTGTTCTTGATAACTGATGTGTTATGTTTCTGAACTTTGCATGAATTCTGCCTTCTGCTCCTTAGATGCTCTGCGTGGCTATCAACAATAATGAATTCGTAACTCACAATTGAGTTTGAACATCTATTTATACTACATTAGACTCAATTCTTGATTCATGCATCACAAGTTAATTCTAGATCCAAGGTTTACAACTTAACCTTGATCTTTAGTTAGATATGTTTTAGATCCATTAGGATGCATTAAAACATTTACATAAAGCTTGCTTGACCCTCAAGTTATGATTTAAAACAAATAAAAACTCTATAAATAGAATTACATTGCTTTATCTGTCGTGTAAAAATCAGATCCACAATTTGCGGGTTCTTTAACTGATTGTCGGTTCTGACGGTCGGTTTTCTTGGTCGTCGGTGTTCCTTTCTTGAACTTGTCGTCGGGTATGCCTTTTCTGTTCCTGTCGGGTTGGTTCTTAAAACTGTGTCACCGGTAATGCTTGTGGTCGCCGGTGATGCTTGTGGATTCCATACTTAGCATTTTTCTTGTGACCTTTGTATTGTGTCGAGTATGCTCGCTGTTTGCCGGTAATGCTTGTAATCTGCCGGTGATCTCTGTCAATGTTTTTCACTAAGTGTACTAATGGCAAAATAATGTCATCAGTTCCATAGACTACATACACTGTTATTTTTTACACTTTGAAATACACTTTTTATTTGTGAATAAGTAGAAAGTCAGTTTTTTGGCGAGTTTAGATCTGTGAGTTTGGACTTATGGGAATTGAAGTTTCTGTGTGGATTCTAATTCTCATCTATTAAATCTGTCTCTATTTTCAAATGCATGCGAATATGTGCTTATGATTTAGTCTATTGGAAATGTAGTAGATGTTTATAATCCACTGGCTAATAGAAACTGTGTTTTTTGAGAGTTAGCAATTCATAAAAGATTGAACTTCATATTCATTGCATATTGATGGATGAATATGTATACTTTCTGGTTAAAAGTATACATGAATGTTAGTGTAGTTGATATTCATCATAATATCATATTAGAAAGTTGTACCTTTTGAAATTCAGAGGGAAATTAGTAATAATTTACCCAACTGTTGATGATAGATTTGTACTTTAATTAAAGGGCTTGAGTCAAAATTGGATTATATATCAAAGGACAAATATGTTAACCAACATAATGCTAAACAAATGAGTAGGGCACCATACTAGAAGTTGTAGTGTGTTTGTTTGGTGCATGCTACATTGTCTAAAAGCTCCAATCGCATGACCTCACAAAGGTCTATGTCTTTTCCTGCTATAAATAGTAGCTTAATGTTCCGGGCTGCATCAAGGTTACCATTAGCTCTTCAAACTTTGTGTGATCGACCTCTAACATTGGAGCATGAATATATCGCTAAATATATTTTGTGTATATGATGTCTTCGGGCACCTTTGAAAATGCATCATTCATGTCGACCTTCATTGCTTTACGAGGAAAATTTTGGTATTTATAGCAAATTTTTTGTGAAGAATCAACAAGAATAGGTGCAGCCATGTCAGTAGTCTTAGAGTGCAACAATGAATGGGCACTGTATAGCTAGGGTTTGAACATGAAAGGTTGAGTTCAAGGGATAAAGATGATAGCAAAAGTAAGTTTAGACAACAAAGTGAGTGTGATAGTGATGAGTGATACTTAAAAAGTTGGCCAAGGGTAATGCATTTATTGCAGTAGTCATCTTTTTCTTCCTCTTACAAGTTTCTACCTATTGTTCTTCTATGACTATTTTACCAACATTTTATTCCTTCTATCCACTCTATACTACACTAGTATAATTATGTGTATTTGGATGAACTTAAGTAATGTCATGTTTAGCATACTCATTTCCTTTACCACACCAAAGCTTGTTGGGGTTAGTGTACAACATTGGTGTTTTGTTTTCTAATGTTCCTGGTGCCTTCCAATAATGTGGCCTTATAAAGTGTATGAACATTCCTTCTAGTGAATATTAGTTACCTTGTCCCAACCTTCTGTTTTATTCTAAATCTCTATAGTCCAGTTAGGGATGTATTTTTAGTTATGCATATTCATTATATCTCGGTCACAAGGTGCTTGGGTAATGATTTGGTATACTTTTTTCTTGAAATACAATACTCTATAATGCTTTATTTTGTTTAGCAGAGGTTTAATAGGTTTGTTATGGATTACAAATACCCTTCAGAACTCATAGACCTTTCAAGATGTCAATTCTTGTTCTCCCTACATCCAAGCATCAAGAACTTCATCAGTGTTTGTGCTCTCATGGTCCTATCAAATTCAACCTCTCTGGAGCTATTGGGATTTTCTTCTTCCTTTACTCTTATTTGGCCTATTGCTCTTCGGCTTCTTTGGCAGCCTCTGACCCTATTAGGCTTGCCCGTTGCTGGTATGCTCAGACTTCCAGTCTCCTCAGCTCTGTGGGTATTGATATTGACCACCTCCCTCCCTTCCAGTATTCCCTCGACCAGGTTAGATATTTACAGGAGATATATTCAGGTGACTTGGGTTGATCCTCCTGGTGGCCTTCGACCTCACATGGCCTTCTATTCCGAGCACTATATTGATATTCATGATGGCTTGATCACTCGGCCCTAGTATAATTTCAGACGCTAGCCCCACGCCCTGCGTATCCAGCTCGGGTCCTTTAGAGTTGGCTCTCACCGACTTCGGATCCAGACCGACCACCAGACCAGCAGAGAGGAGAGGCTTTGTGAGTGTTGTGATATGAGGTTGGCTGAGACTGAGATCCATTTCTTATTCTACTGTCCGATTTACTATGAGATTCGTGGGAGGTTTCATTGTCTTTTCAGAGACTGCAGGTCTATGTCTTCCTTCTTCAAGTACGATGATCAACATTGCTTGGCACTTTATCTCCAGGAGGCATTCCATCTTAGTGATTCGACATTACAGGTGCTCTCTCCCCCGGGCTCTACGTCCCTTTGCCAGCGGATCACCTCCTTCTTTGCTCCGGTTTCCTCCCCTAGAGGAACCAAGAGGCTTGAGAGTCCTTCCTCTGTCCCCCACTCCAGATCGGTTAGACATCGTAGAGATCACTTGCTCTTACAGCCCCATCAGCGATAGCGGATTCCCTCCTTCGAGAGACGGACTCTGACCCAGACTCCTCCCCTCACGGATAGCTATCCGTCGATCTTGAGCTACTTTTCGGTATCCGGAAACCACTAGATATTTGGTGGTTTCGCGGTTTCTTCTCCTCTCAGGTTTTTGTTGTTGTTTCTTTCTCTGTTGTTTCTCTTTTCTCGGACACTGTTTGGTGGTCCTGCTACTTTCTGGGCTCTCTGTTGTAATCTCAGTCCCTTAGGCCCACTTGTGGTCTCTTGTTGGACATTAATAATTTATCTTATCTTATCTTATCTTATCTTATCTTCCGTGTCTAGAAGCTTTGATATAGAGTAGAGGTTTCTTAGACCTTATGCTTCTCTGCCTTGTGCAATCTAATCCACATATGTTGTATCCTCTAGTTCCCCAAATGGGATGTGAACTACTATTATCATTTTCAAAAGAGATTTCTTCTTTCCAAGAGTCAACAATACCATTTGAGTTTAAAATCCATCGCAATCCCAACAGGGCTCTAAAAGTGTTGAATGATTCCTTCATCTCTATTACTTAAAAACCAAAAAATGTTTGATGCTTTTAATTTCAACTTCAACATTTTTCCATATACCTAATGTTTCCATTTCAGAACCATCTGTTAAGCTTGTTTTCATAAGTGTTTTTACAAGCTTTAATCCTCCTAGTCTCAACCATGTGGTAGCCGGTATGATATTCAAGTCTACACCTAGAGCCAACATAACATACTTGACTTTATAGTTTATTGTCATTTAGATTCACAATGATGAGCAGAGGACCATTCTTCTAGCTCTTGTCCTTAGTCGGTTTATTTGTTGTTGCATTTTCTTATTCCAATATTACCCCAATTGTTTCAACTTCACAACTAAACGTTTGGGCCAAAGAGGCCAAATCTTTTAACATCCTTATTTCTTCAAGTAAAATATGCTACTTCATCTTGCTGCTAAAGACAATATGTTGTTTTGCCTTCTCTACTACATTTTCATACTGATTTTTATTTGGCCAAAAAGTACTCTTGATTTTCTTCTTTTGGACTAGAATCTTCATACTCTTCCTTCATCGCTTTATCTTTATTCTTTCTCATGTTAATCTGTTGTCTTGCAGGACTTGTAGAGTCAAAAATTGCACACGTATGATATGCCACATATAGAAGGGATATCATTCGAAGTAACTAAGATGTGATTCGTATTTGAAAAGATATGAATTTGTGTTATGGACACTATTAAAAATAAAGATCAGTTTGTGTTGAGGGAAATGATCCATATAAGGAATGTTTAACAGAATCTCGAATAAAAGGGTATTTTATATAATAAGATTTATAAATGAAAGGTTGCATTTTATTATTATAGTTCTGAAAGGCATAAAGATATGCCTCTTCTAATGAAAGGGTACAGGACCCTTAGAGATAAAAATATTTATAAAGATTGAAAATGATTGAATGGATGTGCTGAGGAGTGAGTTTATATCAAGTCAATCTGAAATACGCACCTGATTAAAAATATATATATATCTGTGAGGTGCATATAGAAGATTAATGCTGGAGAAACAAATCAGACCCAAGGAAAGTTTTTGAAGATCAGATTTATGACAAGACCATGAAGTTTAATTGCAGTGGTGTGTGAATAGAGAATATACAACCAGGTCTATTGATCTGATATAAAAACATCAGAATTATAAAAGGAAGATATTGGTTATGAAGAACCAGCGTTGAGTGTGAAGTGTGTTGTGTAAATATGGAATAAAATCAGAAACGTAGAAAGAAGAGTATGATGTGAAGACTAGAAGACTATCAAGCCTATGCACCAAGGATTTTGATAAAAATGAAGAGGAGTAAATAGAAGAAGATTATGCAGATTTAAAAGGCTGACTAGTAAGAGTTTGTGGCAGAATTATACAGAGAAATAATCAGACAGATTTAGGAAGAGTTGTATGAGGAGATTTTGATCAGTTTTGAGAAATAATTGGACAGATTTATGAAGAGTTCTACAAGGGATTTTGATCCCTTGTTGGGTTCCTCCCCTCCCTTGGTTGTTGCTTCTATTTCTCTTTTGTTTCTCTTTCTTGTTTGCTTCTTTTGGATGTCTTTTCTGGGTGTTCTTGCTGTTGGATGGCCCCCTGTTTTGTGTTTTGCAGTCCCTTTGGCTTTTTGTGGTCATTTGTTGGACATTAATAAATTTATCTTATCTCACTCTGTCTACCTTGCTACAACAGTCTCTAATTTTCTACAACACTCTCTTACAGTAACATATATAGCTCTCTTTTCTCAAGCCTATCTAGTAATATCTTTCTATCTCTCTCTTTAATCTTTGAGCATCTTGGGATTTATCACATCCCCTTGTGTGCAAGGAAATGTGTTTCAAAGGAATGCAAATAACAATTAAAAACACTAAAAACACATATACAAAGCAACATACAAGATTAGACAGAAAGAGGCCAAAAACAAGAATGCAAACCATAATAACCCATGTTGTAGCCTCTTTGAATCAACAATTTATCCAAGCTATTGTTTTTTTATATGTGTGCTCACAATTTCGCTAGCATAATGATAGTAGAATAATCCATTGTTGTGCAAGATTGCAAGATAGTGATAAAAACTGCTTAAAAGTTTGCACAAGTGTGGAGAGCTCTCAAAATTGCATAAGTGAAGTTGCACAATGAAAAATGTGTTGAATGAGAATGAGAGATTTTTTTGGTTAAGTGTCGGGAAAGGGTTAGGGTTCTCAACTTTGATGAGAGCATGAAAAATGTCAACCCAAGAGTGGATGAAGAGACTTTGGGGGTTGAGAAGGGGACAAGCCATAAAGGCACTTTATGTCTCAAATCCCAAAGGACATGTGGGGGAAGGGGATAAAGAATATAAAATTCTTCAAAGGGGACAAGATAGAAAGTGTATTTAAGGAAGACTTTACGCCATGTTGTTGGGGATTGGAGATGATGGGACTAGGTTTGACTTTGGTTTCTTAATCTTTATGCTTAGAAATGTGCACGTCTAATGAGGGTTTATGCTTAATGAAAAAGGTGATTAGGAGACAAGTGGGCTTGTTAGGAGAATGCAAGTGGGAGGAGAGAGAGTGAGTGGGGATTAATCCAGAAAATGATGTATTTGCTTAATTAAATTAGGATTAAGTGGTGCAAGTGGGTTTTTTAGGATTTTGCAAGTGGATAGGATTTTATGAATTCTTGAATTCCTTTTAATTAAAAAATAGAAGAAAGGCTATTTAATTAAATAATTTGGTTTATTTAATCAAACGGGATTGGACTTTAGATAAATTAAATCGATTAATTTACCTAGAAGGATTGGCAAACAGTGAGATTAATTAAATAGGCAAACCATTTAATTAATACAACTCTAGACAAAATAGAAGGGGAATATTAATTAGATAAATTGATTATTTAATTAATAAGATGACTATAGAAGAAGGGTTAATATGACTTTAATATGATCAATATTTAATGATCAGATTTAGGTGTCTACACCCCTATCTATCAGATCATTTTGTCTATTTGTCTTTTGATATGTCTATCCATATATTTGGTTGTTGTGGAAGTGAAAACACCAAAGCAAGGACTTGACTGAGGCAAGTCTCCAAACAACCCCAAACATTTTCCTCTCTTGTGTGTGTGCAGGTTTATTGGAAGCATTCAAATGCACAAGGGTTTGCTTATATTCTATTTGTTTCAATTTTATTCATCTCTATTATTTGGTACCTTATTTTGGACTTTTAATTTTGTAGGTTAACCGAAGAAAAGAGTTGGTTTTTAACATTCTAAGTCTCTTTTGTCTTGGTCCGTATAGGATTATAGTGTCGCTCTGGTGTCCTCGACCAAGATGCTCAGATTTGGACTAAGAACCCCCTTTCGTCTGCACTGCCTACTTCTATAATTATTCATCTTCTTTATCTATAATTATATATCTTCGCTTGTTTATCTAGTTGGAGGTATCTCAATGTGTGTTTTGAAACTGACTCTCATGGGAACATAGTTTCCTTTCTGTAGGGTTAGATTTACTCCACTACAAGACTATAGCCTCCTTTGATCTAGATTTATTCTTCTTTATCACCACTTGTTCATACTACAGAATACTCTTCATAAGATGTATTAGAGGATTATATGTCCATCCTTTGGTATCCCCTTAGTACTTGCAGTACTTGCAGTACTTGCAGAGGTAATCTCTGGATCACTCTAACTCATCTCTACAAGTCATCACTTCTTGATTGTGTTCAAGCATTCTGAAAAAAATGTCTTGCATTTTCACACTTAAAGTCATGGGTCTCATCACCACAAAATGAAGATTTCTTCTTATCTTCTGAAATATCCTCAATTTGGGAGATTTAAAACACAATTAAAATAAATTTTAATTTATTTGCCAAGTCATAGCAAATTACTGCTAAACTGATATTGATTACTAACGACGAACAATAATATCAAGAAGTATAAGGTTATCGATGACATTAAAGGTTGTGAGAATGCATAGTCAAAAGAGATATCAAGATTTAGAATACTACATCTTCACCATGGTACAAATCCACGTGCTTTTGTCTATTAGCGGCCATGATATCACGATTTCACAAAGATAAAGGAAGCAACACGGTTCTATCCAATATCGTTAACCAAGAACAACGTGACGCAGGGAAAGGACGGACTGCAGGGCCTAGGGCACACCCACAGACCAACCTCCTTATAGATACAATGCGGAATTACACAACACAGTGAGAGAAGAGAAATGCAGAGTCTATTTTATTAATATCATCAAAACTCAATACATGCCAGGCTATAAGGCCTTCCTGGTTACGGCCATATACATCAGACTGTATTACAACTCGATCTTCCTACTACAGAGATCTCAGACCTTCAATATCTTAACATTTTCCTTCCTTCTCTAAGACTTTTCAAACTAAGAACATACAACCAAATAAATACAAGAGTCCAACCACTAAGTCGGTGCTCAATTACAAAGGAGAGACCCATATTTAGGTCCACACGGATCCCAAGATAGATCCCAGATAAATCTACTTACGAAAATTAAAAGAAGAAGTCGGCCACCGCTCCAACTTCCAAAAGAGACCAACTCGACACAGGCACGGCCGAGCAACAGAGCACTCGGCAACAGAAAGCTGAGCAACAGCAACACAGGATGCCGAGCAACAACAACACAGGATGCCGAGCAACAAAAACCATGCCAAGAAGCTTCCTACAACTGAAGAGTAAACAAACATATTATTGGGCGTGCAGAATTGCCATTGACCCAAGATGCTCCTGCATCAGACACCTGGGGTTGAAAAGAAATGATTCCCCGAATCATGTGTCAGGTCCAACCTGAAATGAATCCAACTTAGATTGAGAAATCCAAGGTGAGTCCTCAATTGGTCTGTTCTTCCATTTTACCAGATATTCTATGTATTCTTTTCCTCTTGTACTTCTGCCAACTCTCTGTTTCAGGATCTTCTCAACTTCCTCTATCTGTTTCTTCAGATAATCACTTGGTACAGTTACTTCTTCATCAGGTTCAAGATATTCATACAAGTCTGAAATATTGAATATAGGTGATATATCCATGTCATCAGGTAATTCAACTTCATAAGCATTTCCACTGTCAAATCTTCTCAGTATTTTACAAGGACCAAATTTCTTCATCTTTAGTTTCCCATATGTTCCAATAGGAAATCTTCCTTTCTTCAAATGAACCATCACAGCATCACCAACTTCAAATGTCTTCTGTCTTCTTGATTTGTCTACATCATCTTTGTATTTTTTATTACTTTTCTCCAGCTTTTGCTTTACATTCTCATGCAATGTTTTCATAAATTCAGCAAATTCTTCTGCTTCAGCACTTCTTTTCTCTTCACCAACAATGTTTCTCAAATCTGATATACCTCTAGACTGAGTGCCATGAACAATCTCAAATGGTGTTTTTCCAATACTTCTGTTCACTGAACTGTTGTATGCAAACTCTACTTGTGCCAACATCAAATCCCAATTGCCTGGTGTGTCTCCAACTAAACATCTCAATATGTTACCCAAACTTCTGTTCACAACTTCTGTTTGTCCATCAGTTTGTGGATGAAATGTTGAGCTAAACTTCAACTCAGCATCCAACCTTTTCCAAAGTGTTTTCCAAAAATAGCTTACAAACTTACTGTCTTTGTCAGAGATGATACTCTTTGGTAATCCATGTAATCTGACAATCTCCTTAAAGAAAAGATCTGCTATATGAACAGCATCTGATGTTTTCTTACATGGTATGAAATGTGTCATCTTAGAAAATCTATCCACAACAACAAATATGGAATCATTACCTCTTGCTGTCCTCGAAAGTCGCAGAACAAAATCCATGCTGATATCACTCCAAGGTTTCTCAGGAACAGTAATAGGTGTATACAAATCAGTATTCTGACTCACTCCTTTTGCAACTTGACAGGCTCCACAACTTTTCACGAATTTCTGAACATCCTTATATAATTGAGGCCAAAAATACCTCTCCTTTAGCAAACTCAATGTTTTATCAATGCCAAAGTGTCCAGCCAATCCACTACTATGTTTCTCTTT
>MU225942.1:159199-186014 GCA_018584345.1 Thuja plicata
ATCAAATCCAATCACCAAAACTGGCTTCCACTGTGTCCTGCCGACTTACTAAAAATAGTATGCCTGAAACTGAGTAAATCAACTTCGTTTTGGCCCAAACTGGAAATGACTAGGCCAAAACACTCTACGATCCCCTTATACCCTTCGTTAGCCCTCAGGACCATGTAGAACAAGGCTAACACGCACACACTTGGTCAACTGCTAAAGTGGGGACATTACACATTATGATGCTATGACCAAATTATGGCAGCAATCTGGTAGTCTATTAATCTTTTGGGATCACAATATACTCGACAAGCTCTTGTGATCAGAATGGCTGCGATGGATTATGAAATTACTGTTATTTGTCAAGGCTTGACTTGTTGTATGTATGTATTAAAATAATATTGTAATGTTTCTATAATGGTCATCTTAGTTGGTTTAGGAGATTTCCTTTTTTGCATTTTGTTATCGAGTGTTTCGTTTAGAAACCTCATCTTGTAATCTCTTATAAATAGTCTTTCGTCTCTATTGTATATATCAATTTATAATAAAATCGCATCAGAGTGGGTCAATGGGGGTTTTTTAAGGTTCGGCAATTTTTTAAGCTTATTGCCCCCTTTTTTTATCGATAATAGGCCGTAGCCAAATTTTTATTATTTTTTAATATATTTTTTACAACCCGGTTCAGTGAGGGCACTAGTAGGAAAGAACCGGGTAAAGAAAACCTCTAGTCTAGCCCCATAAAATAAAATGAAAACTATAAGTCTAATATTACAGTCATCCCGTTTACAGACACTAGGTATAGACCGGCTTAGATTTCCTATTGTATTGCTTTGCTTGGTGATTAAACACATACCAGGACTTGTGGTTCCTTAAATTTTCATGTGATTTGGAAATTGCATTTCCCAAGATTTGATCAACTCGACTTTTATGGTGCATAGATTTATGATTGCTAGAAGTTTTCGAGTGACCTAACCCCTTCTTTATTTTATTCACTTATCGAGCAAATGGAAAGGGTACGGTTGTGGAAGAAGCAACACAAACAAGGCTCCGCTTTTCTCCTAGGGGTACCTGATTGGCTCCAAAAGCGAATTTAGGAATCTTTGAAGTAATGAGAGCCATCCATACACGGTCGCCTAGATTTCTTCTAATAAAATTTTCTTCTTTACCATTTCGTTTTGTCCTAGCATGAGCATTCTTTGCCCATTGTGCTCTTCTTCCCATAACTACTTGTCATCCATGATTACTTTGCCCTCTATTGTTAGATCCGGAATAGAGATTCTGAGGCCGTCGTTCCCTCCAATAGCTATTCAACACAAAGTAGGGGTTGCCATGATTTTTCTCAACAAAATTTACCCCTAGGGAAGAGGGAGGATAACGGCCCAGAATTTCAAATCTGTTTGCAGAAAGCCCACCACAAGCTCGCATAGGATCTCACAATTGAATCAAGTTGAAAGCCCTTAAACGATTTTTTGCACTTTTTTACAAGTTGTGAGCCATTTTTTGAAGAGTTTTGTTGCATCCAAACATACATTATTTATATTTATTTAATATTTTTTAAAGTTCATCGCCCCTTACCTTGTATTCTTTTCTAGAAAATTTTCAATCATTTTTTTATGAAAAAAAACATCTCTGCATTTTTTAAGGGTTTCTTTTGTTCGTCATTTTTTACCAAAACTCACGACCTCTAAAAATCACGTCTCTGAAGGCAATGATTTCTACATGAAAGTTTTATGTTGCATGATGTGAAGGGTTTCGGCGCATTGTCCCCACTTGTTGGTGTGTTTGTGTCTGTGTCGTTTTTTCCTACATGATGTCTTTTGTCTACGTCCAAGAAAAATTATGTCACCTATTATTTTTGCATACTGCGAGCCTGTGTCATTTCTTCGCTCCTATTTGTGCATGTTTTTTTCTCATCTGCCCGCATTTTTTCTTTTTCTTGCGTCCCATGACATTTTAACAGAGCACACAACCTCTCCATGTGCATTTTGGTTGGTCGTGTTTTTGTTGCCAGTGTACCCACCCACAATCTAGAGATTTTTTGTGGGTTCAAATCTTTTCTTCTATAGATTTCCGAAATTTTTGGGTTAGGGTTTCTGCAGTTCGTGGGGCTCTTAGTGTTTGGGTTTTATAATTTTTCCAAATATTAGTTGTTTGGTTTTATAATTGTTTCCATAAAAAAATATTGTTTGGTTTTATAATTTTCTCCATTAAAAAAGTACTCTTCGATTTTGTAATTTTTTCCTCAAAAGTTACTCTTTTGTTTTATAATTTTTCCAAAAACAATTACTATTGGGTTTTATAATTTTTTCTAAAAAAATAATGTCTAGGTTTTTTATTTTCTCCTCAAAATCATGTTTAGGTTTTCTGACTTTTTCCAAAATATCATGACTAGTGCTGCTAGTCTCGAGGGTTTTTTATTTTTTCTGCAAAATAATCATTAGAGGGTTTGATAATTCTTTCTACAAAAATCGTAGTTTGTTGCAGTCAGTTTTGGGTCATAGTACTCATCTACAAATGTTTTTGACTATTTTTGAACAAAATCATGGTTTTTCTGAAGCAATGGAGGGTTTGACGATTTTCTCCTCAAAATAGTGGTTTCAGTTTGAGAAGATAAACCTGGTATCTCTAGCTATAGGGAGCAACGACTTTGTTAACCCAACATCAAGTTGGAAGAATTGTGGTTATCTTGGTCGTATCTAGAAGATCTACAGAATCAGGGAGGGTCTCAGTAGCAGATGTCATGTCCCCCGTTTGAAACCCTATCGATGATATCCTCTATCTTTTCATATCAATTTTGTGAAGTCTCTGAGAGATAAAATTGCAACAACAGCGGAGAAGCAAAGGGCATCGATTTAAGCTTTATCGTAAAAAGATTTGATAATAATCAAAATACGAAATGTAATAAATAAATCATAAGCATATGAATAAATAATAGATACAGTATAAATTAATATTAAATATTAAATAATAAATATTATAATATAATGTATATTATTAATAAATAATATATATTACATATTACTTGCCGGTGACTCCCATATCAATTGATTCATACATGAAGCAATATGCATATGGAATATTAATTGAGGAATATCTTAATGGGCCATTAAGCAAAACATAAATAAGGAGTTGCAAACTTAAGGCTCAAACGACTAAAGCCAAACGTTACACCCATTCTAATAAAACTATATATATACAAGACCAAGGATGGAAGAAGAGGGGGATGAATCAAGCGTTTCATTCAGTGAACAAGTGATTTCACTCATCGATAAAATAAAGGATATCATACCATCGATCAATTCAGAGGTTTGCAGATCGCTTCCAGCCACACACGGTAATAGCCTTCAGGGAACCAATATTGGGAACCTACCATTGCAGATATCACGAGCATTCAACTTTAGAAGTGACTGCTTGGCTTGCATAATTTCTTAAGATATTGGTCGCTTGGACAGGGGTCTTCAGTCGAGGCTCAATAATATTACTTTTCCTATGAAATCTCAGTTACTTTTTAATGTAAGACATTCAATAATAGCAGCGAATTTCTACACTATCTCTTAATATTTCATATTTCAAATAGTTTCGAGGTCTCTATTCAAATAAAGTAATAGACCATTGCTCAATAAGACATTAATAAAGAAAGAATAGATTATAACAGTAACATCTAGACCTGCGATCTACAACAATCCACCTTGTTACCAATGGCATACAATTTTGCAGAGTCTAACTCAGAAATAGCAACTACATTATTGCTATAAGCGATTGAGAAGAGACATACAATATATTTTATATTGGCAAGTCGGGAACATCTATAAGCATTTAAAACAAGACTTACAATCAGTGTTCCACGGGGACGCGTCCCCCTAAAAAAATTGCTAGCATCCCCAGGACTTGGGAATGCCTTTCCCAAGTCCCTAGCGGCGCCGCCCATCAATCACCAACCGCCGCCTGAGGTTCGACCTTCTGAGGGATGATTAGAAGCCTCCCTTCACTACATTTTGACATTTTGTACTTGTTTTGATATCATGCTACTCTATTTAATATTTTACTTCTTAATAGGCTTATACAGCTTTACATAACATTTTAAGTACCATGTGTATAGTATATAGTATATAAACCCCCCTCTTGCTGCCCCTCGCCATCCCCCTGCCGTCCCCACATTGAGGCCCCTTTGTCCCCCCGTCCCAGAAACCTGTCCCCCTGTTCTGATGTCCCCTTGTCCCTGATGCAAGTGTAACTATGCTTACAATCTATTAACATCACCATATCAGGAAAAAGTTGCAACAAGGTTACATTTTCATATCAAGAAAAGTAGAGCAAACTCAATCATTGCAGATTGGGGTATAGCAGAGATCAGCCTTGAATAGTTCTCATCAACATATCAGATATAGAAGAGATATTCTAGCTTAGCACATTAACGAGGATATCAAAAAATATTCATTACACCCCATAATACTTGATTATATAGACTCTATAGTGATTAAGATCATCATAATAAGGTGTCCGCTGACTAAGTGGTATCAATTATCATCAATATCAGTTTTTAGAGTCTTTGATTGGAAAGAAGACTCTTGGAATTGAATTTGTGAGTTAATAGTCTCTTATTCCATGGAATTTGTACAGGGGGACATTACAGCAGACTCGTGTCGCAGAGCGTTCTGAAGAAAAGGGGGTAGCCTTCTATACATTCGTGACCAAAAGACCTACAGATTGTCTTCTGTAGGGTAGTTAGAGAGATGACCATTAAGGGAGGGTATTAACATAATATTGTATTGTTTCTATAATGGTCATCTTAGTTGGTTTAGGAAGTTTCCTAATCTGCATTTTGTTATCAAGTGTTTCGTTTAGAAACCTCGTCTTGTAATGTCTTATAAATAGAGCCTTTTGTTTATATAGTATATATCAATTTATATTAACAGTATGAAGCTACAAAGGTAGAAAAGCAAATATTCACCCATGGCAAGATCTGATTAATCTGAATTCGCCAATCAATATCTCTGATATGCGATAATATGTCGATGGCAATGCTAGAGTCTAAGATATTGGTGCGACTTTGTCTCCTCGAGGAGACTTCACAAATTTGTCAGACTAGCAGAGTAGGAAGGGTATTGCCCCTTTGAAACTACGAACCAGGGTACTAATTCTAATTCGGAATTGGACAAAAGAATAGATGATTATTTACTCCCTTCGGGATATATGGTTATTACTCAGAGTAAACAGAAATATAAACTGAATACAAAGAACATAGTAATCCACATAGAACATATGACACAGTAAATTAGCAGAGAGATATAACTTTGCATTCCATGTAATTTCTATACAATGCTAGTTTTGTTCTCGGCACCAACTCACAATATAAAGTACTGTCAGTTCGCTACAACAACCCGAGAATTTATTTGTAATTAAATTGCCTTTTACATAACAAAACATAATTTATTATAATTGGCAAAACTACCGCCAACAATAATCAATGATATTTCAAGTCCACCAAGAGGCCAAATTAGACATGAGGTTGTTCTCACCAAAAACGTTGCTTTTCAACCTTCACAAAATGAAATGAGTGGCCCAAAAAATGGCACCAAAATAAAAAATGAAAGATGGGGCCAAAATGAGTGGCATGTAAAGGGAGTCAGTCCCAAATAAAGTGATCTCCTTGCAATGCAATTTATTAATTTAATAACCCACAACAACCATACGGGCTAGAAAAGTAAAATTTCGAATAGTGCTCCACTAGATGGGCGAGGATATGACAATCTCTTCTTGAAAATGCTTGTAGCATCTCCAAAATTTTCTCATTCTCCCATCTAGCATCTTTAACTGGAAAGTCCCTCCATCTAACGAGATACTCCTTGCTTGTCAAATTCTCTAGCTTCTTCTCCATGAAATCCACAATCTCATCTTGCTCCAATGCAAGCTTGCCCTAATCATCAAGTGGCGGAAGCTCATCTGAAATGCAGACTCACTGCCCAAGTGCCTTTTTAAGGCAAGAGACATGAAACACACTGTGTATCCTACAATTCTCGAGAAGCTTCAACTCATACGTCACTTCGCTTATCCACATAATCACTCTTTATGGACCATAGAAACAAGGTTTCAGCTTCTCTGCCCTGCTTTTCTTCAATGAAGACCTCATGGCTTGAAACTACGCTCAACCTGGTGCCTATCTGCATATATCTTCTACTGATTTTGGGCCTTTGTAAGTTATCTTTGAGGGATTTAAGGATATATTAACACTCCTAAATCCAATCCTTTGCCTTGCCTTCTCTACTATCTCCAAAAAGTCCACAAATGAAGTAGCCTCATAGCCATAAAGTGTCTTGTACGATGACTAATGCAGAGGAAGCAATGATTTGATCAACAACTCAGTCTCCTACCCTCCTAGACACAAGGATTCTCTTGGTGGCTTAGTGTATCAAAAACATGCCTTGATCACCCTTTGGCTTCTTGACTTGGAACATACTCCTCAATAGACAAAATGCACACTTGATCATTGGGATTCTCCAAAAGGACTCATCTGCAACCTAGCACTCCACCAACCTCTTGGTTCCACAAGCCTTAACCCCTTCCTGTGGAGCAGTGATAACAAATTGGATGTGACTGTCTAGAAACTTTGACAGTTGGACAGTATCCTTCATGACAACAACTTCGAAACCCTTTTCCAAACAGTATGAAAGTACTTTTAGGCCCTCTATATCTCAAATAACTCCATGGAAACAATAGAAACTCCCAATCATGTTGGCTACTGATCTAAACTTTGTAATGACAGTCACAGATTTTAGACAATTGAACTGAGATGAGTAAGATTTGAATCTCCAAGTCACTTGGGATGTCTGCCATGTCATTCACAGGACCATTTTCATCTGTCAGAACATTATTTCAACCTTTACAATGCTTGAATGCTTCAAACGTAAATAAATCAAAATATTGAGCTTTTCTATTACAGTCACAAAGGAATGCTAACACAGTCACACTAGGGCTGGATGGATCTCCACAAATACACAACATTTTGAACTCAAACCAAATTCAATAGAAAGATACTTCAAATTGCTAGTAGAATCCAGAGAATAAGAATTTTTGAACAGTGGAAACTAAAGAGATTAATTAATCTCTGTATACACCCTTGGTAGTGAAGGTTTGAAGGCTGTTTGAAATAAATTGGTTGATCTCCCTCTCTAATCAGCGGCCAGGCCTCAAACCTGCATCAAATGAAAGTAGATTCACCATATTTTTCATTCCACAATTGGTTTGGAACCAAATTCAATCACCATATGTGAATGCCACGTGACTGATCAACAATTTTACAGTAAAATGACAACAAAATGCAATGCTTTATTGGTAACTTTTATTCAAAACTCCACCCGACGATTACCCTTGACCCAAAGAGGGGTATTTAAACATCTCCAAACTTTTTCAACCCATTTTGATCAACCACCAAGTTGGTTTTTGAGTTTTGTAACATAATGACATATTAGTGCAAAAGTTGCAAAAATTGCTAAGCAACTTTTTGACAACTTTTTGCACTTTTTACATTTTCCAACCAAATGACTTCCAATTGCCACAAAACCTTGCCAATATATCAAAAATGATCAATCAACATGATTCCAACCATTTTTTACCCATTTAACTCATTCTAGGGCCTTTGACCAGTTCAGGACCTCTTAGGCCAAATGACTACATAGTGGCTCAATAGGCCTTACAATTGCAATCCTAAGTATGAAAAGACATTATTTAACTATGAAAATAAGATGTATGGCCTTCCTATGGTCTTCAATGGGTCTCAAGGGCTTTTGGTGTTCCTGCACCAGTGACATCCCAATAGACATATTATAGGTGGTATTGTAGCAATACTCCCCTAGGTGAAGCCACTGAATTAATGTTTTCTATTGTGTTGTAACATATTTGCACAGGTAGCCTTCTACCCACTTATTCACAATCTCAATCTAACCATCGATCTAAGGATGATAGCTAGTACTCGACGTTAGCTCGGTGCCTGCCAATCTAAAGAGATCAAACGAAAAAACACTATGGAATCTACTTATTCTATCATTGATAATATTCTTCAAGAGCCCATGTAACCTAAAGATCTCTTGAAATAACAATTCAGCAACCTGCACCACCTTAAATTTTATCGGAATGGCGAAACAATGAGAATACTTGATCAATCGATCAACCACCATGAACATGCAACCCTTGCCCTATACCTTCAAAAGTCCTATGATGAAATCCCTCGAGAAGCTCTCCCACTTTGGAATAGGTAGGGGTTGTCGCAATCTTGTTGGAAATGTATGCTCCATTTGATTATGCTAGCAAGCAGTGCCCTTCTTGACAAAACAAAGAACATCATCCTTGAGGCCCTTCCAACAGAACCTCACTGGAACCAACCTAAATGTTTTGACGTACCCAAGGTGTCTAGCCAATGGTGACTCACGAGTTGTTCTCAAAATCTTCTCCTTGAGTTCAACTTTGGAACCAAGAAGATCCTATCCTTGTAGTAGATAACATCATCCACCACCTTGTATCTATCATCATGAGTCTAACCATCCATACATTCGCAAGCGAAAGCATTCCTAGAGTACTCAACCACCAAATGTTCCTTTCAATCAGTCAAAACCTCTGACAAAGAGAAAATGGTAGATCTCCTAGATAAAGCAACAACAACCACGTTTTTCTACCTCTTCACATACTCTATATCAAATTCATAGGCCTGAACCTTGCTCACCCTCTTCTACTGTCTCTCATTCAAGTCCTTCTGCTCCAAAAAGTACCTAAGACTGTTATGGTTGGTCCTAACTATGAATTTCCCACCAACCAAGTACTACCTAAATTTAGCCAATGGAAGCATCTCCTTGTTTAAGATTGAGTACAACCTCTCAATGTCCTTGAGCTTCCTGCTCTCAAATGCAATGGGGTGACAATACTACATCAAAACTGCTCCAATACCCTCTCTTGATACGTCGCACTCAAGAACAAGTGGCTGAGTGAAGTTAGGCAATGTAAGAATTGGAGAACTGTTCATGGTCTCCTTCAACTTATTGAATGCTTGTTGTGCCTCCTTTGTCTAACTAAATGCACCCTTCTTAGTGAGGTCAATAAAGGGGGCTCCGAGCTGCGAAAATCCCCTCACAAATTACATGTAGTAGCTACATGGACAAAAGAATTCTCGTAACTCCATGAGTGTCTTCTGGGGTGCCTAGTCAAGGATTGTTTGGATCTTCTCTTGTTGCACCTATACTCCTCATGCGCTAATGATGTGTCCAAAGTGTGGAATTCTTGTCATGCCAAACTCACACTTAGGTTTCTTCACATACAATGATTGTGCCTCCATTATCCCAAAAACCTCATCTAAGTACACCAAATGATCTTCCCATGTCTTGTTATGTATGAGTATGTCATCAGTGAACACCAACAAAAACTTCCTCAATTGCTTGTTGAAGATGTGATTCATGCAAGACTGAAATGTTGTAGTCGCATTGGGCAATCCAAAGGGCATGACCAAGAACTCGTAGTGTCCATAGTGGCATCAAAAGGCCATCTTGTGAACATCTTGCTCGCACAACCGAATTTGGTGATATCCTAATCTGAGGTCTATCTTTAAGAAGTAAACTGCACCATGAAGCTCATCCAATAACTCATCAATTTGTAGGATGGGGTACCTATTATTAATTGTCTTATTGTTTAGGGCCACAATGCACATCCTGAAAGTCCTATCCTTCTTCACCAAGACCACTGAAGATGCAAAAGGACTTGAGCTAGGCCTGATATGTCCCATGTCTAGTAGCTCATGAATTGCCTTCTTGATATCATCCTTGTACTTCTTGGGATGGTTGTACAAAGTAGGGATGACTGGTTTGCCTCCTTCCATCTCTAATGTGTGCTTGAAGCCTCTATCCCATGGTACCCCAAAGGGAATGTCACTGAAGACCAAGCTATGTCTACCCAACACTAATTGTAGCTCGTCATCATGGTAGTGCATAAGTTGGTTGTCCAAAGGCTTAGAGGAGACCAAGCATTGTGTTGCCCATACCCCATTATCATGTCTGAAGATTGTCTCCGTGCATTTACCTAAAACTACTCTAGGCCCTCTATTAGACGTCCCTCGCAAAATCACCTTCTTCCCATCCACCTTGAATGTGAACTCCAAATGCTTAAAGCTCTAGCAGTAATTGTCAAGAGTCTCAATCCACTGAATGCCCAAAATGTCATTCGTGTTATCCAAGCCCACCACAAAGAAGTCATTCATGATTGTGTAGTTCCCCAAGGTGATGCTCATTTGGGACACCAAATGTGTGCAAAGTAGAAGTTGTCCTCCTGCTACTTTGACATCAAACCCCTCACGCTCAACTGTTTGTAATCCTCTTAGCCACCAAGGAAGCATTGATGAAATTGTGAGTGGCTACACTGTCAAGCATGGCAATGACGTGTTGCCCTTGTAGTATGTCATGCACCCAAAATATGTTGTATTGTGGTGTACCATATAAGGAAGCAATGGTACCTCCCTTCCTCTCAATTGTGACCATCTTCTCTACATGAGACGGCTCCTCACTACACTCAGTCTCCTTAGCTATGTAGTCCTCTTCCTCATTGTCTAATACAACCTCTATGTAATGACTATTTCCTTTGTCAAGGCATATATGACCGAGTTCCCATGGTTCCTTTCAGCTGAAACAAAGCTTACACCTCCTAAGGTCTTGCCTACTCGCATCATCCATTCGGGTCCTCTTAGGCCAATCCTTCTAAAATGGTTTCTTGCCTTTGTCCTTCTATGAAACGAGTGTTTTAGGAAGAGTTTAATTCTTAGAAGAACTAATATGTTAGACAATAAATTAACAAAAATATTTTGAGCTTGAATCAATTGACAAACCCAAAAGAGTCAAGTACAATAATATAATGTTAAAGGGACATGTTAAATTGTGCTAGGATTTTATGCAAAGTGAACATGTTATGAAAAACAAGAATATTGCAAACTAGACCACCTAGTCAATAACCTCAAGGGAAAGGTCATGTCATAAAACTACACTAAAAGCATGTTCAAGAAGCTCCAAGATCTTCACTAGAAAGGAAAGAGTATCTATACACAAAGTACAAGTCCAACAATTATTGTTGGTTGATAATTGATGTTGGTAGCACAAATAACTTGGTGTCCATGAAAATGGTTGAAATTTTGGGGTTAAAAGTTATTGCACACCTCACAATGTATAGTCTCTCGATTGTATAAGAGACGACAAATTATTGTTATATAATAGTGAAAGGTTGCATCCCATATTAAGGGGTACGCAAATGAGGTACGGTTTTATGTGATCCCAATGAATGTGTTCCATGTGTAAATGGGATGTGTGGAAGCATGATAGATAGTGAAATACGTAATATGCAAGAAAATACCTTCAACGTCACAAAGGATGGTAAAAATTTTTAGTTGTTGATTCAAGAAGACAAGGAAGACATGGTAGTTAGGTGATGTTGTTGAGCAACAAGTTGTTTGTCAAGGAGCTAAGGATCGCAAGGAATGCTATAGGTTACTGTGCGATCTTGTATAGGAGATGTCATTAGATATCTCAAGGAGTAGGAAATTGCAACAATATTCAAGGAGTATGCACAAATAATCATAAGTGTTGCGCTAGAGGGATTGTTGCTAGTGCAAAGCATTTCGCATTGTTTGGATCTAGTTCAAGGATACAATTTATCAAAAAAGCAATATACAATGAGTCTAGATGTGAGTGTGAAAAATCAACAAGCAAGGAGAAGAGCTGTTAGAAAGAGGTTTGACTTCTGTTTATATATTAAAAATTTCATGTACAATCATCCCCGAAAAATGGCTTCCAATCACTACCATCCTCAAAACATATCCATGTGCTTTCTACTGTCATAGAACCTTGCATTGCCTATCACCACTAACCAAGAAAGATAATGCAACATAACATTAAATTGATAAAAGGGACGTGTCCTTTGCTTCCTTAAGACATAAATTGACAGATATAAGGACAGCCTTATAAACCTCTACTAGCTTTGTTAATGTTATTGTAGCTATGATCGGATTCCTTTAGACCGACATAGATAACATAAAGGTTGTGATAATTTAATTATTATATTATTATTGTGAGATAATATAATTATAAATTATTATGTGATAATATAATAATATAGTATAATTATTATATTATACAATAATATACTAATTATTATATTATATAATAATATACTAATTATTATATTATATTAATAATATAATAATTGGAGCCACTTGGAAGAGTGGCGTCCCTTGGTGAAGGGGCACCACAAAAGGTATAAAGGAAGATTAATCTTCCACTGTTGAAAATAATATACATATCACATATAATCTGCCTTATTGAGAATAAGCAGTGCTCGGGGGAGACAATTGTGAATTGTCTATGGCTGGGAGGACAAATCAGTGCCCGTGGTTAAACGAGCACAGAAAAACAACATGCTCTAATTGTTTCCCTAACAACATTCTTTGAAATGTTCAAGGAGATTGAATAGTGATCATAGATACATTGACGTTTCCATTTGTAGAGAGGATTGATAAGTGTTCCATTCTCTAATTCCTCTTGTTTCCCTTTGTAGAGATTTCAATGTGTTCCTTTTATGGTAGGATAACTATACAAATATAGTCCCACTGGCCTATTTTTGTCACCCACAAAAATCATTCAATAGTTTCTTTCTTTCTTTCTTATGAAAGGTAATTCATATGTTGAACTAATATTTAACATCCTCACAAAATGGTATTTTTTGCACATTTATAATTGGGGCAAGCACTTAAGACACGTGTAGAAAGCTATCCATGGTTTTTTATCCTCAGCCACGCTTGTTGGAAGAGGACTAGCTAGCTAATTGCATGTAGTTTTTAGATTTCCTAGAAAAAGTAATATACTTGCCAAGACCAGCTGATTTTATTTTGCTTCTTTTGATCATTTCAAAGGATGAGTGGAAGGCTTACAGAATAGACTAATGAAAGAAATAAGTAATAATGCATATGGAATATCATTGATTGCATAGTTCCAAGAATGAAATTATTTGCAGAATGGTGTGTCGGCAGATGCGTGTAATTTTGGTATAACTTATTTTCTCATAAATAATTGCAAACTATTAACATTTGTTGATGTAATGAAAACTCCCATTCTCAAGTATGAGCTCATGTAAGAGAATATTATCAATAACTGGCAAAGGACTTCAACACGATTTCGAGAAATTTTGTGAAAGAAGCTTATGCTTGCAAAAAGATCATGTAAATGTATGTGTATATAACAGTAAACTTGAGAAACAAAATGAGATGATGCCACACAAATAAGCTTTTTTGTTGAGATTAGATTCCCAAGAAAGCAAACCTGCACGTGATGTTTGCAATGGCTGAATCTGCTGTTGTTTGCCTTTCTGCTGCTATCTTGCTTGCAACCATATCAGGCCATGAGGTTCCACTTGCAAGAGCTGTGAAAGCTATGACATATGGGTTTATTCCTACAGATCAAACAGTGCAGAAAATATGTAATTTGTATCTGCGCAGTAAATTAATAATAGCTAAATTAGACGTAATGCACAGTAAATTAAATATTTTACTAAAAAATGTAGATGATATCCAAATGATAAACTATATAGGAAGAACAGAAAATGAACCTGTTACACAGCTTATCAGATTTGTAAGTTTAGTAAGAACATATGAAATCCCAGTTATAAAACCCAGGGAAACAATGAAAGCCAACCACCCATGAGCAATGGCACAAGGAGGAACAAAAGCAAACAAAATCCTCCAAGGAAAATTTATTAATCGCCAAAATATTTTTAATGATCGAAGGGGAACCCCGCTGTTCTTTCTTGTTTCATAGTCTTCCATCTGCTTATAGGAAAATTACAGATTTAGTGAAAAAGAATTACACCTGACCTTATCATTGTATCCTATAATATAGAAATCAGTGTCACCACTTTTTTAATGTAGAAAAACATAGAAATAAGCATTTGTATAAATACTAAAATTTGACTTTCTCAATGAAAGCAACGACAAACACACAACATCCTTCTCAAAGGACTGGCCTACAGGCAATGAGACAGAAATTGTATACACAAATGTATTTACTTAAAATATAAAGTAATTACTAATTTGTGCCCAGTAATAAATTTAAAATGTCCTTTGTCAATTAGCATCCACACAATAGGACATACTCTAAAGGAAAATAAGATCAAGGATTTACACCCCAGAGGATCATACCTAATTGTAAGAACCCTCTCCAAGCGGATTCTTGTAAATACAAATTTTCTGCCTTGTTTTGTGTTTGTTTTGATGAATGAATGTGGTATATTTGCAATGTTTGATAAGGCAATACAATGGAGCAAATAAAAGATATTGCAATAATAATTTTTTCCAACTCAAAACTAAAATTGCATTGAAAATAAACAGCTCAGAATTCCAGATTTTTATACCAGCTTGAATACTCAAAATTTTCACAATATAATGACAACAAAGTTCTTTAAATAACCACTAATATCTAAAACAACAATACCCAAAAAATGTAGGAGTTACAATTAATGAACTCTGTCAAGACTCCAAGTCTTCTGCAAACTGTTATACTCTAATCACTGATGAAAGTTTGTTTTGGTTTTCTGAGTTTTGTACTTTTTTTGTGATTTTTGATTAAAAAGAAATGCAAATATAACATAGGAATTTAAATGCAAGTAGTAATAACAGCAGCAACCTCATATATAAATATTCTTTATTTATTTGAAACCTTTTTATACACATGCATACCTGAAAATGCAGTACTTATGTCTTCTATACTTCTGCCAGTAACAAGCAGCCTCGTTAGGGTTCGATCCTCTCCTAAACTGAAAGAAACTCTTCAAAATTGACGCCAATGTCTTCCTTATGAACCAACGGACTCTCTGGAATTTTCTCGGAATTTATTGAGCATTCATTGACCAAAATCGCCCTCTTGTCCTTGGCGTCTACCTTGCTGGAATTAATGGCTGCAAAAAGCAGACTGTATAACCTTGAAATGAAAATGTAGCCGTCCAATCCTTTTTGCTAGAACATGTAATATGATTGAATTCTCTGAAATTTCTTCTTCCAATTTTGCACAATCTTGACCTCGGAATGAAGCCAACAGATAAGCAATCTTCAGTTGATATCTCACAACCTCAAAAAGTTGATACAATGAAGAAGCTACGCTCTCCAATGCCCAAAAAGCTCTGAAATTGTAGAAACCTTCGTCCCTGTTCTCTAACGCTCAGCAAGTTCGTGAAATGAGTTTGTCAAATGCCAAAAGAATGAAGTTCAATTTCGCCTTGGCAAACTTTATATCCCTTCATAAAGTCGAACTTCTCCAAAAAGAACTTAATTAGCATTTAATATCACATAAACTTGCGCATTAATATTTTATATTAATCCCCTTGACCTAGGCGCTCAACAATTAATTAAAACATATGGCCCCATTTTAATGATGAATTGACCCCTTCATTAAAGTGCAATTCTAACCTTATTTTATAATGTGCCATAAATGAATAATTATTAATAAAGTATTACTTTATTAATGACTAAAAACATCACAATTCCATGAATACTCATTATTCTTCAATCCCGTCTGAGCCAGGGAGTCAACTATTGCATCCATTGCACATTTGACTATAAATAGTAAGTATGAGACACGAGGCCCTGAACCCATACAAATGCCAACTCTAAAACTACTGAGCTCTGGAGTAGATAATAACTCATTCACTGACTAGGTCTCTGCCTCAAAGGACCCTCTATCCAACCCCATTAGCCTACGAGGGTCTACTGATAGACTAATCTTGTTGAATAACTGATGTCTAACTAGGAGGGGACATCACAGTCCACCCTCCCTAAAATTGCTTGTCCACAATAAATCTCAACTCTGGATGGTGCAATATGTCCTCACTCTCCCAAGTGGCATCCTCTACCGACAAATCCTTCCACTTAATCAGATATTCCCTGATAACCCTCCTCTGTAACTGTCTCTCTCTAACATCCAGGATGGCCTCAGGTACTAAAATCAATTTCCCCTCATCATCCAAGGGTGATAAAATTGCAAAAGGAACAACGTGGTGGCCTAACGCCTTCTTGAGGCAAGACACATGGAAAACATTATGAACTCTATTGTCTTTCGGTAACTCTAACTCATAAGCCACCTCACCAACTTGTCTGAGAATCCTAAAAGAACCATAGTAACGTGGCTTGAGTTTCTCTGCACCAGTCTTCTTGAGAGTGGATTGGAGATAGGGTTGTAAAATCAGATACAACAATTCCCCAACCTCAAAAGATCACTCAACTCTCTTCTAATCTGCATATTGCTTTTGTTGGTTTTGTGCCTTCTAAATATTCTCCTTGAGGGCTCTAAAATGTCCTGGTTCTCCTACAAAAGATGACCAACACTAGGCACTCTATTGTCACTCAACAGTAAATCAAGAAAGCTAGGCACCGCATATGTAAAATCCCCGATTATTCTATCCAATTTGAGCACACAATATAAAATTTCCATATTATGTTATGGCAAATAATAATGACTTGATTCCCAACTCAATTAATTTTTCCAGATTTCAAACTCAATCTCACATTGAATAATTGCAGAATACAGTAAGAATTTATATTTTCTAGCAATCTTAATAGAGATATGCACGTACATCTTTTATTTAGAATGTTGATCGTTTCTGAAGAAAGTAAGCTGTTGAGACTGGACAAATTGCTCCACTGTGTGTTTGTATGATTTCCCCTGTGAATCTCCATGTTATCTACTACCATGGATCAAATATTTTGTTGTCAATGTTGGGTCGCAAAATATTTTGTATTCGACATTACCTGAAGTCATGCAATATAGCCTTGTCCTTACCAACTCCCGCAACTAATGTATGTTCTATATTCTCTAACATGCGTTGACATCTGAATATTTATATTGGCCATAGACACCAATATATGACAATCTCCTGACTCAACGATGGGCTGTGGTTTGGCTAAGACTTCAGCGCATGTGTCCTTGAACCCCATCAGCAATATTAATCTGCGTGTTTAGATGATCTGAACCACTTCATACCTTCCACCAATATTCTCAGACATCTTTTCTGACTGTGATCACCAACTAAGGATTTTCAATTAACTTCAAAAGTCACTTGGGCCAAATATTTCACTAGCGAAGGCGATTAGAATTCCATGCCTTCGAATTCAATTCCAATTTTCTTCAATGAATTTTTTAGTCTGTCTTCCATAATCCCGAAGATGTTCCATTAAGGGAAGAAATTCCTGTAGTATAACTTCTTGTGTAGCTTATTTGGAAATAATCATGTTTTTATAAAGTCATGGTTATTATTGACTTCATAATTATTTTATTACTTATTTAATATTAGTTTTAAAATAGTCCTTAAAACTAATATTTTATAATTTAAATATGAATGTCTTTTATTGTGAATTTTTGGGGGACATTACAATTTCCCCTTCCTCGTATTCCTTCCCCACAAGCAACCTCAAATTGGGATGTTGAAGGACCTGTTCATTTCCCCATGTGGTGTCTTCTATAGGGAGGTTCTTCCATCGAATCAAATATTCTTTGATAGACTTGTTCCTCAATTTCCGTACACAGGCATCGAATACCTCCCCTGGAATTAATTCCAACTTTCCTTCCTCATCAAGCGGGGGTAGATCATCTAATGTTGTAACCTGTTGTCCCAATGCCTTTTTAAGACATGACACATGAAATGCATTGTGTATTTTGCTTCCTTCTGGTAAATCCAACTCATATGCTACCACAAATTTTCCTAATAATCTAGTAAGGACCATAAAAACGAGGCTTTACTTGCTCTACAATACTTTTAAGTGAGGATTGACGAGAAGGCTGTAGGCAGAGATATACCAACTCTCCAAGTTCAAAACTTCGTTCAACTCGTTTCTTATCAGCGTAAGTCTTCTGTTGGTTCTGTGTGCACTGCAAGTTTTCCTTGAGAGTTTTTAAAATGTCCTGACATTCTTGTAGCCATTATCTAGATTTTGATGCCTTATTGTTTCCCAAAGCCAAGTCAACAAAAGATAAAGCCTCATAGCCATACAATGCTCAAAAGGATGACATTTTGATGGACATATGATATGTAATGTCCCCAAATTTTAGTGCTTATTTCAATATTATTCAGCTCAGTGTCCAACTTTTATTTGTGGTGAGCCTTCTAGAGATCATTCAGATTACTTTGATTCACACTTACTATTTTTAGTAGGTCACTTGGATTTTTTCTCATATTTATTATTTATAGTAAGTCATCAGGGTGATCTCTTGGCATCATATCTATATTAGGAAAGTGGATAGATTATTCCCTTGAGTTGATATTGGCAATTATAATGGGTTTAATGGTTTAAGTGAAATTATTAAAGTTAAATCAAGTTTAACTTTAACAATATTCATTATATTAAATGACTTTATGATATGATGACTTAAATGGGGTTAAAGAGTATTTAAGTTGTTTTCATAAAGTGACTTTATAAAATGACAATATAAAGTCATTTTATTTAATAAAGCTCTCCAGCTTGTTCGAGAAGTTACTTCATAAGAACAAATTAAAAAAATAAAGGGCAATTTATCCCACATTGAGCGTGGAGGTTCACTTGGAGGTTGGGAAGTCTTTATGAATGAACTTAGTCTTCATTGAAGAGCATGTTATGAGATTATTTCATTGAAGTTATTTCTCTTGTTGCTGAAATACAGTGACTGGATTGTTCTAAGGACGGAAACCCTTGGAACCAAAAAGGTTTGGGCGAAAACCCACTCCTTCAAAGATTGGTGGATTCATACGGAGTTCACATCTGGACTTAATGGCAGAAGTTTTGGTTCGAATAAGAAGCTATGATACAGATTGAAGGTGACATGAATAGTGTCGTGAGCAGTAATGTAATTAGTGTCATGAACAGTAACGTCAATAGTGTTGTGAACAGTAACGTGAACAATGGCATGAGTAGTAACATGAACAATGTTGTTGTACTAGTAATAAACAGCTATTTGGTTTAGCGATTCACTGGGCAAAAATCAGAACTTTGGATGGCTATGTATTAGTATGTTTAATTCCCCAACATCCACGCCTTCATCTATTCAATATGGCTACTTGAAGAAAGTTCTGAGATTGATTTGGCAATCTGAAAGTTCGCTGTATATTGCTGTATAAATCAGGAAATACATCTTCTTATAACTGGTTAGTCATTTGCCTTCTTCATGAAGATTTAAATGCATTTTTTTAAAAGCAAGTCTACAACATGTTTAACGAAATGTATGTCACCAACTATTTGTTAAAATGCCATTATTAAAATTTGAAATTTGGTGAAGTTTGCTTGGCTGCAAGTGTATGTTTCTTGTCTTCACAAGTAATAAATGGATATTCTTATCATACAAATGTTTTGTTAGAATTTGCCAGCATGTTTTATGACAGCATGATGAAGTAATGTTCTTGCAAATACCTTTAAGGAAAAATCAGTATTTTGTGACTAAGCATGACAAGTATTTGACGGAATTACAATACATGGTGTTTGTGTTTTGTAATGTGATTTCATACAAGAAAAATCAGAAATTATAGGACAATCCGTGCAAGACAATTGTTTGACAAAATTCCTCCGGGATTTATTGAATATTTAAGGACAAATATTGGTAGGGGATCTTACATTATATGTAGTATTATAACAGTATTCACCTAGACGAAGCCATTTGACCCATGTTTTCTGATGTCCGGCCACATAGTTAAGGAGATACCCTTCGACCCATTTATTAACTATTTTTGTCTGACCATCCATCTAAGGATGGTAACTAGTGCTAGGGTTCAGCTCTTCAGCTCTGTTCCTATCAACCTGAATAACTCTTACCAAAAAATGCTAAGAAATCTATTGTCCCTATCACTCATTATATTCTTTGGTAAACCATGAAGATGGAACACCTCTTTGAAAAATAATTCTACAGTCTCTGGTGCTTTATATTCTGTAGTGATAGCATAGAAATGTGTAAATTTTATTAATCTATCCACTACAACAAAGATGCAATCTTTAACTTGATTTTTGGGCAAGCCAGTGATAAAATCCATCGATATACTTTTCCATTTTTGTTCAAGGATCAGCAAAGGCTGTAATAAACCTGCTGGATAAGTGAGCTCTGACTTATTCTGTTGACAAGTAATGCATTCCTTGACATATCGCAGAACATCATCCTTCATTCCTTTCCGAGAAAATCGTACCTTGATTTGATGATAAGTTTTGAAGTAGCCCGGATGCCCGACCAAAGGAATATCATGAACTGATTTGTTGACAAGTAATGCATTCCATGACATATCGCAGAACATCATCCTTCATTCCTTTCCGAGAAAATCGTACCTTGATTTGATGATAAGTTTTGAAGTAGCCCGGATGCCCGACCAAAGGAATATCATGAACTGATTGTAAATTTTTTTCCTTAAGCTTAGAACCTGGCACTAGGTAAATTTTGTCTTTGTAGTAAATAATGTCATCTACCACTTTATATTTGTCATCCTGTATGTGTCCATCCATTAACTCACAAGCGAATGAGTTTTTAGAATATTCAACTAATAAAAGAGATTTCCAATCAATTGTTACCATTCATAAAGAATTTATTGCCGGTCTTCTGGATATTGCATTAGTTACTACATTATTTTTACCTTTTACGTACTCAATTTCGAAGTCGTATGCTTGGATCTTGCTGATCCATTTCTGTTGGTGATCATTCAAATCCTTTTGTCCAAGGAAATACCTCAAGTTGTTGCGATCCGTTCGGGCTACAAACTTTCCCCCAACTAAATACTGTCTAAATTTAGTCAATGCGTGCATAATTGCCAGCATCTCCTTATCATAAATTGAATACAATTTCTCATTATCCTGCTTTCATATGTGATGGGGTGTCTGTTCTACATTAGGACTACGTCTATTCCCTCACTAGATGCATCGCATTCCAAAACAAATGGCTGGCTGAAATCTGGACGAGCAAGTACAGGACAAGAGCTCATAACTTCCTTTAATTTATCAAATACCTGTTGTGCCTCCGGAGTCCATCTGAAAACCCCCTTTTTAGTAAGATAGTTAACGGAGCTCCAAGCTGTAAGAATCCTCGGACAAATCTCTTGTAATAGTTGCATAAACCAAAGAATCCTCTTAGCTCTATAAGGTTCCTTGGTGGTGGCCAGTCTAGAATGGCTTGTATTCCTGATGGACCTGTACACCCTTAGCACTGATAATATGCCCCAGATACAAAAATTGTCATTCCAAATTCACATTTGGAAGCTTTTGCATAGAGAGATTGAGACTCGATAATTCCCATAACTTCATCAAGGTGCTTCAAATGATCTTCCCAAGTTTTACTGTAAAAAAGAATATCATCAAAGAAAACAAACAGATATTTCCTCAATTGTTTATTAAAAATATGGTTCATACAGGACTGAAATGTGGCTGGAACGTTAGTTAAACCAAAAGGCATGACTAAGAATTCATAATGCCCATAATGACAACGGAAAGTTGTTTAATGAGCATCTTGCTCCCACAATCTAATCTGATGAAATCCAGATCTCAAATCTATTTTTGAAAAATAAATAGCACCATGCAATTCATCTAACTCATCAATTCGGGGAATCAGATACCTGTTTTGGATAGTCTTCTTATTGAGACCATTATAGTCGATGCACATTCAGAGAGTTCCATCTTTCTTTTTCACTAACACCAACGAAGATGCAAATGGACTTGAACTCGGTCTAATGTGCCTCATATCCAACAATTCCTTAATGGCCTTTTCTATCTCATCCCTAAATTTCTTGGGATGCCTGTACCGATTAGTAATGACAGGTTTTGCATCATCTTCAAGTTCTAGTGTGCTCAAAACCTCTTTCAGGAGGTCTTCCTAGGGGTATATCACTGTTAACCACACTGTGACAGTCCAATACTTTTAATAAATCAACATGATAATACCTAGATTCAAAACTTACTACCTTAGTAGATACCAAGCATTGAGCTGACCATGAAACATCCCCATGTCTGAAAATGGCTTCCATCCTTTTTGCAGATACAATCCTGGGACCACCATTGGACATACCTCTAAGCACTACCTTTTTCGCATCTACCTTGAAGGAAAATTCCAGTCTTTTGAAGCTCTGTGAATATTTATCCAGAGATTCCATCCATTGTATTCCTAAACTAACATCTGTATCAGCCACAACAACTAGATAAAAATCATTTGTTACAGTGTAATTTCCAAGAGTAATACTCAATTGAGGAACTTTGAGTGTAGAAGATAGATTAGTACCACCTGCTACTCTAACATCAAAGCCCTCATGTTTTATTGTTTTTAAACCACGTTTAGCAACCAGTGCAGCATCTATGAAATTACGAGTCGAGTCACTATCCAACATATCAATGACCTGTTGTCCCTGCATTATACCTCCTACCTGAAAAACATTATAATGTGGAGTTCCAGTCATAGATGCTATTATTCCATGTTTCGTGTCATGTTCATGTTCTTTGTCTGTATCTTTTTGAACATTATTCTAACCCAATTCTGTGTTTTCCTCTTCCTCACCATGAGAGATCACCTCAATATAATGTATTTTGTAAGAACCCTGTCAGTTCTAACCACACTATTTGCACTGAATTTGCAGATGTGTTTTGAATAGTTTGTAATTTTGCAATTCTTTTTGAGTTTTCAGATATATGCTTTTTTTTTGACAATATATATATATAAATTATTATTTTTTTAGTTTTTTTTGACAAATATTGGAAATGAAAGCCAATGCTAAGAAAAAATAACAACCTTCAACGGAACACACCACTTCTACTAAAGCTTGTAATATTTACAATCTCTTTACAATGTAATGGCAACTATTTAAAACAAACTATGAAGTTGGGAATATTTCAGCATCCAACGTCAATCTTTGGTGAATATATAGCTATCGCATGGTCTGAATTGATAGGCTTTGAGATGCTAATGCCTAGAATTGGTAACGCTGGCACCAAGGAGCAAATCGTGCCTTGTATTTTTTCAAACATAGACCCAATAGCTACTAACGCTACCACTGAATATTATCATATAGCTCTCTGATATAGCCACAGCAGTCAATATGGATAATGCTGCTCGCATAGGAGAGATCGCAGCACATACTTATGAGGAAACTCCAACCGCCTATGGAAAACATGACAATTTCTGCTATCAATGATCCCGATAATGGCGCCTGCATGACACCATCTCAAATGCACAAATCGCTGGGTGTTGCACCAGCTCTAAGCACCTTCATACACTGTAGAATTCACAATCCCGAGTTGAAAATCTGAAAAAAAAACCAATCACATATCCAACATTCAACAAGAGAGAAAATAATGTCTTCAAATCATAGTAACCAGAATCACCATGAAATCACTGGAATCGCCGGTTTGGCGATTCGGTTCATCATGGCCGATTTTTTTGGAGCCAGTGAATCAGATCGGCGTTTTTTGGCATGAATCACTTGCGTGAACCAGCATGAATCAGCCGCGCGGCTTCAAGTGAAATCAAGTCAAAAAAATTAAAAAACACATTTTGTTTTATCTTTTTTTGTGTCTTTCCTCTTTGTTATAACCCTAAAGCTGGTTTGTGCAAATAGAAAATGTTCATGGCGAGGTGCGATTTGGAAAGATATGTCTCTTAACGACCAATGGATGCAACTATCCAATACTGATAGACATACCGATAAAAGTGGGGAAAAATTAACCTTCGAGTCTTATTAGGCTCCATATAGAAAATGATGATGAAGAAGAAGAATATAAATAAATTATTAATCCGTTAGTTGAACTTCAAACAATGATACTTGAACTGATGTTATGATTTAATTTTAATGTTTTGATTCTTGAATCTTTGATGTTGAACTTGCACTTGAAGTATCTGATGGTATGATCGTGATTCATGATGCTACGATTACAAGTGTTTTTGTTTTTTAAATGTTTTTATGATACTATGTGACATTCTAATCTTAACTCGTGCTTCTAGGTTGCATAAATATGTAACGTATGTGATGGATTTATCATTTATGTTCCTTGTTTATGAATGTTAGCTTCTATTTGTTGATGTTATAGTGTGTTTAAGTTATATTTAATAAAGGGTGCATGAAATAAGTTTAAAATTGTTAAAATCTCTAAATTTCAACAGTTTTTTAAATTTGTCGATTCATGGCCAATTCGCGATTCGATTTGGCCTTGCCGATTCCGATTCTCGTTACTTTGCTTCAAATAATGATGCCCTTCGAACCAAACATGAAGGCATTTATTGATTCCGAACTCACATCGAACCTTCAGCTTCAAGAAGACACCTCTCATTAATATGTATATTTTTGACGTTGCAAGACAGGCTTTTAAACATTTTTGAATAATATAAAATATTATATCTTCCCTCTTTATGTTGGCCACATGTAATAATAAGCTCATTAATGAACCATTAATGACTTGGTCAATAATATAAATATCAAACTTTATAACTAATCAAGTCAAACTTAATTAGTTATTATTATTCTCACTCATCCAAACAACCATCAAATAGCCAAGTGACCAACTCAAACCCTAACATTTCCAAACAGAGCCAGTGTTGAAATGTCCTGCCACAAATAGTATCTAACCACCAAATGACTTACTATAAATAGTAAGTCACTAAAAATGAACTCTGTTGACGCCAGACAATCTCAGTAGTGCCACCAAACTTCTTAGGTGTCCCACGGAAGGAAAAAAAAAAAGTAACTTTGACTCTCCCAAAATGATCACTTACTATAAATAGTAAGTGTGCCATTCTGTCTCAAATGAGGAACAATCCTAAACAAGGCCTGACAACTGCCAACTGCAATCCTTTGTGATGCCCAAACTAGACCCTCTTATCCACCCTACTAGCCTACGAGGGTCAAATAATAGGCTAATCCCTCAAAATCTGATGCACGAGAAAATGGGGACATTACCATCTGCCCTCCCTAAGATTGCTCGTCCCCAAGCAATCATGACTACAAAGTAACTCCACTACACTAGGAGTCCAAACGAAGACTGTGAAATACCCCGAAACAACAACAGCACTACTAAAGCACCAACATAGCCACAATTGCACAGAGATGAATAACAAACCAACTGTCCGATCCCTGCGCCCTGAAACTGTGCATCTGAAACAAACCATGTACATGAGGATCAAAGGTGAAACTACCCGTAACCCACACCATGTACCCACTACAATACACCACGATGAAGTCAGACTGGAATCCCGATGCACACCAAGGATCCCACCTTACACTGAGAAGTGTACAATCACATTATGCTCGAATCCCAAATCCAAAATAGAAGCCTGCCAAGGTGAGCACTCCTAGACTTCTGCTGCTCAGCACTGATCCCAACTTCACCTTACTAGAAGGGGTGAAGCAATCCTATGGAACCCATCCAAGTTGCAGTACTAACCCTGTCACCACCTGGATTCTAGTATAAACGAAACTCACATCCATCCATCATAAGGAGGTGAGAATATCCAAAAGCATCTACTACATTGAAACCCATACTACACTTTGTCAGTCCCCCATGGATGTGAAAACCAACCAAGCTATCATGCCCACTGACTCTATAATCAGCCTGTAACCATGTATCCGTAAGAAATCCTTGTGGTCTAGAAGTAGAAAGCCCTGTTAGAAACATAATAGCATGATGAATAACTGATTGTTGTCCCTGTGGGTAATCACCCTCTAACAACTAGGTCGGGTACTTGCACACACTAATTCCATCTTTTGAAGATGAGGAATATCCATCCCATAGTGGATGGTATGATCTTGAAGCCAAACCACACTGACGCATCATCAAATTCTCCATCTGTGGATCAAAAGAAAATGATGAACACTCCTCACTATGTAGTTATGTCATGTCCCTCCTTTAACCCCTTGATCATGGCAATAAAAGATAAGTAAATAAATAAGATAAAATAGTTATAATAATATTTTAATGAATATATAAATAGATTCAATACATATTATTATTGAATATTATATATTTTATTATTATTGAATATTATATATTTTATTATTATTGAATATATATTATTATTGAATATATAATTTTAAGTTATGATTATAACGAAGGATATATTATTAATTATATTGTACATAATATTATTAATAAATGAAAAGTAATAGTAATATTAGAAATAGACAAATAAATAAATAATATGATATGATATTATAATAATTAATAATATGTAAAACAATAATATATTATTAATGGGATATGAATTATATTATTAATAATGATAAAATTTTAGTACAATAATATATCATTTAATAATATAATCTACTATTAAGATACTAACAATTAATCGAATATAAGAATGATAATATATTATAAATGAATTATATAATAATAATTTATTAATATAATAAACAATCTATGATAATAATATATTATTAGCAATATATAAAAAATGTATTAAGATATTATTTATTAATGATTAACAATAGACATAATATAAATTTATTAATGTAATATATTAAATATAAAATACAATTCCAAATATAAACCAAGCGATAAAATGAGAATTCATGACCTTTACCATATACGGGTATATAGAGGAGGAATGAAAAGAAGAAAGAAAGAGAGGAGAAAATCAAGTAGCAAATGTAGGAGAAAATCAAGGAGGAAATGTAAGAGATTATTAAAAGAAAAGAAACATTTAAGAGGGCAAAGAAAAGTCATCCTGGGTGAAAAGAAGGTAAGTATATCTTTGTTTAAGTTAATTCATTAATAAGACTTGCATGAATTAGATATTAATAATAATATGAAATAAACTTGGGAATAATAGGTTATGAAATCATGTATATGAAA
>MU225942.1:192852-213613 GCA_018584345.1 Thuja plicata
GCCTAGAATCTGGAGGTCTCATCTCAGTTAGCAGAGGTCCCACAACCTTGAGATGACTCCCTTGTTATACTGGATTATCAAGACCAAGAGAGCTTGAGATCAGAGGCGCAAATTCAGTGTATAACAATAACATAGCCCTTGCTGCTTCAACTATGGTCCTATTCTTCCTTTCAGCTATTCCATTTTGTTGAGGATTGTAAGGAATAGTAAACTCCCTCTTAATCCTTGATTCTATACATAAGGTGCTAAAGGCTTCAGAAATGTATTCTCCACCATTGTTCGTTCTAAGAATCTTTATCATCTTGCTTGTAAGGTCTCTATTAGAGATTTGAACTCTTTGAATTTGTTGAGAACATTGATAGATTCCTTGTTTTCAAGAAATTATATCCAAATCTTTCAAGAAAAGTCATCTACAAAGATGATGTAATAAAGATATCCACCAATAGATGGTACGGACATGGGTCCACATAGATCAGAATGTACCATCTTGATGTAGATCCTAGGTCTAGTTGTACTGAGAGTCGGCCTGACTCTGCTTCAAGGTCTCTTGATGGACCTTATAGGGTATTATCAAACCCTAGCTTGAGGAAGTCACTAAGATCTTTACCTCAAATGCTCTAGACCTGATTCTCACCATTAAGCTACTAGCTCATACTATAGAATCTATTAGGATAGATTCATCCTCCAAGTTAAACCGACTGGTTCAACATGAAAAACCAATTAAAACTGATCATACACAGAACACATAACAAGATACAGAAGATAATTCCAAATACTCTTTGTATTTCTATTCACAATCTCAAATCTATTACATGTATGTTACTCTTCTATCTACCATCTCTCTATCGATTACAAACTTCTAACTACATAGCTATATCTCCAAAATATCTTGCATCCTCCAACAACTCCAACAACCTTGCAAAGAAGGCATGGGCGATCCATAAATGACCCTCCCATCACTGGAACAGGTGTCCCCACTCATCAAAGACAAAAACGACACGTTGAGAGCCGTTGCAGTTGACCCAGCTGGTCAAAAACGTCACATCCTGTGTTTCCTGGGCCATTAACCGACATAACCGAGCAACAGACCGCCATTACCGAGCACCAGTCCCGAGCGCCAAAACAAACTAGTTTTCAACACCCGAGCGACAGTCAACAACCCCGAGCAGAAAACCTGAGCAACACACCCGAGTAGCAGAACTGTCCGATCGTCAGTAGAACCTGAGCAACAGTATTGCCCGAGCACCAATGTAACCCGAGCAACAACAGTAATACCCGAGCACCAGTATCTTACCGCCCTTTCACCAAATATGGCTCCTAGTGCCTTGGTTGGATTTCCAGAGGTCTATAAGCTACCTCAACACACACTTAAACTAAAAACAAGCTAAAAAGAAACTATGGTGTTTGTTCACCGATTGACCTCAGTCATCGCAAGAATGGTAGAAAAAAACACCTTACAACTTAAAATGCTTCTCTAACCTAGGTGCTCCTGCACCATACTCCCCAAACAAAAAGAAATCAACTTCCAGGTGATTGGATTAAGTCAGGACGAATGCCTAACTTCTTGAAATCGGTTTCTTGCACCCGTGTAGCCTCGAAATTAGCTTGCCCTTGCCATTTGACCAGATGTTCCATGTAGGTCTGCTTTCTAGTCTGCTTGGCAACTCTTGAATTCAAAATCTTCTCGGCCTTAAGTTTCCGTGTAACAGGAAGTTTGAGTGTTGTGAGATCTTCTACTCTTAGATCATGACCTCCTTCTGGAATTGGTCCTTTATAGGACACCAGATCTGCCACATTCAAAACTGGAGACAATCCTATGTTTGCAAGAAGATCAACTTTATAAGCATTAGACCCATACTTTGCCAGAATTGCACAAGGGCCTATCTTCCTCATCTGAAGTTTACTCAGAACTCCTTTTTGCAACCTTGCTTTGTTTAGGTGCACCATGACCAAATCGCCAACTTAAAATTGAATATCTCTTTTCCTTGCATCTACCTTCTGCTTGGTGTGAGTTGTATTCTCCACTAATGCTTGCTTTACTAAATCATGGACTGCCTTCATGGATTCAGCAAAATCTTCAGCATACCCACTCCTCTCTACATTACTTCCAAGATCCCTGGGTTCACATATACCCCTGGGATGAATCCCATACACTATTTCAAAATGGCTCTTTCCAGTGGATCTATTGACTGTCATTGTATGCAAATTCGGCTTGAGCAAGTAACTGATCCCATGATTGTCCATACTCCTTGGTGAGGCATCTCAAAAGATTTCCTAAGCTTCGATTCACCACTTCAGTATGACCATCGGTCTGTGGATGATATGCTGAGCTAAAGGAAAGATTTGTAGCAAGCTTTTGCCATAAGGTTTTCCAAAAGTGACTCATGAACTTAGAGTCTCTATCTGATACAATACTCAAAGGTAATCCATGTATCCTTACTACTTCTCTAAAGAACAGATTTGCTATGTAACATGCATCATGTGTGGTCTTGCATGGCACAAAGTGAGCCATCTTGCTGAACCTATCAACAATCACAAAGATGTTGTCCATTCCCTGCTTGATCTTCAGTAGTCCAACTACAAAATCCATACTAAGGCATTCCCAAGGTTTATTTGGGATAGGAAGGTGCTGATATAATCTTGCATTGGATGAAGTCCCTTTTGCTTCTGACAGATCATACAAGTCTCTACATACTTCTCGACATCCCGATTCAGTCTTGGCCAATAGTAATACCTCGTCACCAACTCTAGAGTTTTATTTAACCCAAAATGTCCACTTAATGAACCACTATGCTTTTCTTGTACTAGGTTCTCCCTCATGGAACCTCTCGGTACACAGAGTTGTCCTCCTTTAAACAAAAGACCTTCTTGAAGAGTATAATCCGAGTACTCACTATGAAAGTGATTTTGATAATCTTGACATACCTTGTATGCTGCTGAAAAGTCTTCATTTGCTGAATACAAATCCTTGAAGCTTTCAATGCCAAAGCTCCTTAGCTGAACTTCTTGTACTGTGAGTAACCTCCTACTCAATGCATCTGCTACTTTATTCTGTACTCCCTTCTTGTGCTTTATGGTGAAGGTATAGGCTTGGATGTACTCCACCCATTTCATGTGCTTATGGCTTAGTTTATCCTGTGAACTGAGAAAACTTAAAGCCTGATTGTCAATAAAGACTACAAATTCTTTGGGAAGCAGATTATGTCTCCATTTCCTTAGTGCTTGCACTAATGCATACAATTCCAAATCATATGAGGAATACTTTCTCTTTGCATTACTGAGTTTCTCACTGTGAAAAGCTACTGGCTTTCCTTCTTAACTCAAAACTGCACCGACAACAATATTACTAGCATCACACTCCACAGTAAACAATTTGTCAAAACTAGGAAGTGTCAATATCGGTTGAGTTGCTATTCTTTCCTTCAAATGCTCAAGTCCTTCATCAGCCTGCTCATTCCATTGGAACTTGGCTTTCATACCTCCTTTGATGGTATCTAAAATAGGTGCACTGCTTTCACTAAACTATTTGATGAACTTCCGGTAGAATTGTGTTAAACCATGGAAGCTTTTTACTTCAATAGCTGACTTCGGTGTAGGCCAATTCAAGATTGCGTCCACCTTGCTGATATCCATCTTCAAGTTACCCTCTGAGATAACAAAACCTAGATATACCAACTCTTGCTTCATGAACTCTCTTTTCCAAGTTGATTGTCAACTTTTCCTCATGCAATCTTTGCATTACCATTTGCAGATGTCTAAGATGATCCTCTTTTGTTTTGTTGAACACTAGGATGTCATCTAAGTACACTACAATCCATTTGTCAATGAAGTCCTTCAAAACCTCATTCATCAATCTCATAAATGTGCTTGGGGCATTTGACAACCCAAAAGGTATAACAAGCCATTCATAAAGTCCTTCGGTAGTCTTAAAAGCAGTCTTCCACTCATCTCCATCTTTAATTCTGATCTGATGATATCCACTCTTAAGATCTATCTTGGAGTAATATTTAGCTCCACCAAGACAATCCATCAAATCTTCTATCCTTGGTATGGGGAAGCTATACCGGATAGTAATCCTATTTATGGCCCTAGAATCAGTACACAACCTCCAAGTACCATCTTTCTTTGGGGTAGGACTGTGGGAACAGCACAAGGACTTGTGAGGCTCCTGGGATAAAGTCAATCTGATGACTAATAGATCTCTCAGGTGGTAGGGTAGTTGGTTGACCATCACTAACTATGGCTTGGTATTGAGTTAGCAACCTTTGGATCTCTGAAGGCAACTCTTCCCTCTTATTTCCCTTTTCACTCTTTGGTTTCAAAACCAAAGCAAAGCCCACTCCACTTTCTTCTTCTAATGTCTTTAAGAATTCTTTCTCACCGACTTACAGTAGGTTGGGACCCCTTTTCTTCTCTTCCTCTTCTTCCAAGGTTGACTGTACCCTAAAAGTTATTCCATCCTTCTTGAAGGAATAGGAACTCTTAGCTCCATCATGCACTGCAGCTCGGTCAAACTGCCAAGGTCTACCCAATAGCAGATGACACGCATCCATGGGCAGGACATCACACAAAACTTTGTCCTTATACCTCCCTACGGAAAATTCTATCCATGCTTGCTCATTGACTATTACATGTTGATCTTTATTCAACCAAGTAACCCTATAAGGATTAGTGTGAGGAATCCTTGTCAATTTTAACTTCTCAATAGCTTCTAAAGAAACTATATTATCAGTAGAACCTGAATCTATGATAACTTTACAAACCTAATAGAGTACCTTGCAGTTGACTCGAAACAAATATCTTGTTTGGCTTGGCTCTTCTTTGATGGGTTCTTTGAGGAGTGTTCTACGAACCATCAAATGCTCTCCCATTTCTGAACCTATGGCAACTTCTGCAGTCTTGCTGCCAGAAGACTCTTCTTGCACATAGTTGGCTCTTTTCTCTCCTCCTTGTGAAGTAGAGCTCTTTGCAGGGCACCGATATGCAGGATGCCCAAATTGACGACAGTTATAACACTTTATCGAAGAGAAGTAAGATCCTCTTCCCTGATTGTCAGTTCTTCCTCTTGAACTGTTATTTGAACCTCTTCCTCAATTGTAACCACCTCTAGTGTTACTGGATTCTCCTTGATTCTCGGTGAGTTTGGACTCACTCTGGCTCTTAGCCTCAGAATTCCTTCCTCCATATCCTCTTCTATGACCTCTATTGTCTCTTCCTCTACCTCTACTGTTTGAGTCTTACTTCTTTTTGACTTCTCTTCTACCTTGAGGGCTAGTTGATAGCATTGGTGTACAGTCTTGGGGCTTAAGAGACTGATTTCTTCTTGAATACTCCATTTGAGGCCATTCTAGTACCTTGCTACTTTTAGGCTTTCTTCTTCCATCACATGGGACCTTAAGCATAGCTTATGGAATTCTTTTGTATAGGCACTGACTTCCAAGTCTTTCTGTCTCAGATTCTGCCTTTTCTTGTGCAACTGCACTTCATAATCATCGCGAAGGTAAGTTTCCTTCATCTTTGCCACCATACCTTTCCAATTGGTTATGGGGTTCTTTCCTCCTTTTGTCCTTTCATCTTGGACAAATTTCCACCAAGTGAGAGCAGTTCCTCTCAATTGTCTTGGCTATTCTAACTTTCTGAGCTTCGGTCACACTATCACAATCAAAGTGATTTTCAAGACCTTATATCCATTCCATGATTAATTCTAGATCCATTTTGCCACTAAATATAGGCACACCTTCTAAGGACTTACCACTCATTGCCTTCAACGCTTTCAAGAATGGCTCTTCTTGAAGCACAGGGTCTGGCTCTGGGATCATGTCCTCCTCGGCCACTAATTTACCCTTTTCATCAGCTTCTCTCATCAGTTCACTGACTTCTGTAGTTCAAAGTTGCACTTTCTAACTTACATGCCATTTCAACTAATTGCTCCTTCAGGAATCTGTTCTCCTCTTTCTGCTCTCCGACGTCTCTTGCTAGCTCTACATTGGACACCATGTTGGATGAATTTACAAACTCTTGTGAAAATCACACCCAAACAACACAAGCCCAAATCTTCTTGCTCTAATACCAATCTAATGTAGATCCTAGGTCTAGTTGTACTAAGAGTCAGCCTGACTCTGCTTCAAGGTCTCTTGATGGACTTTATAGGGTATAATCAAACCCTAGCTTGAGGAAGTCACTAAGATCTTTACCTCAAGTGCTCTAGACCTGGTTCTCACCGTTAGGCTACTAGCTCATACTATAGAATCTATTAGGATAGATTCATCCTCCAAGTTAAACCGATTGGTTTAACATGAAAAACCAATTTAAACTGATCATACACAGAACACATGACGAGATACAGAAGATAATTCCAAATACTCTCTGTATTTCTATTCACAATCTCAAATCTATTACATGTATGTTACTCTTCTATCTACCATCTCTCTATCGATTACAAACTTCTAACTATAAAGCTATATCTCCAAAATATCTCGCGTCCTCCAACAACTCCAACAACCTTGCAAAGAAGGCATGGGAGATCCATAAATGACCCTCCCATCACTAGAACAAGTGTCCCCGTTCATCAAGGACAAAAACAACACGTTGAGAGACGTCGCAGTTGACCCAGCTGATCACAAACATCACATCCCGTGTTTCCTGGGCCGTTAACCGACATAACCGAGCAACAGACTGCCATTACCGAGCACCAGTCCCGAGTGCCAAAACAAACTGGTCTCAACCCGAGCAACAGTCAACAACCCCGAGCAGCAAACCCGAGCGACACCCGAGCAACAAACCCGAGCAGCAAAACTGCCCGATCGTTAGTATAACCCGAGCAACAATATTGCCTGAGCACCAGTGTAACCCGAGCAACAACAGTAATGCCCGAGCACCAGTATCTTACTGCCCTTTCACCAAATATGGCTCCTAGTGCCTTGGTTGGATTTCCAGAGGACTATAAGCTACCTCAACACACACTTAAACTAAAAACAAGCTGAAAAACAACTATGGTTTTTGTTCACCGATTGACCTCGGTCATTACAAGAATGGTAGAACAAAACACCTTACAACTTAAAATGCTTCTCTAACCTAGGTGCTCCTGCACCACATCTCCAATATTTCTTTAGTCTTGCTTTCACTCCTAGGGAAAGATGATTTGATATTTTTCCCTAATGCACAACCTTTGCATACTCCATGTCTAGGAGATAAATGAGGGAAACCTACTACAAATTTATCCATAGAAGATAATGTTTGCAAATTTAGATGCCCTAGCCTTCTATGCCATAAATCACATGAGTCAATTGGTTCAACCATTAAGGCTTGAGATGAAATAGAATCAAGTCTATAAAGACACTCATGTCTTAACCGTATGGTGTAGGCTTGTTTCAAGGTTGAGTTTTTGGTCCAAGCCAAAACCTTCCCATCCATAAATGCAATCTTATAACCCTTATCCTCAAGTGATGATATTGAAACTAGGTTTCTTTTTATGCCCGGAACATATAGGACTTGAGATAGTTGTAAAGATATGTCGGACTTTATTTGAATGTTGCAATTCCCAAAACCCATAATCGGAGAAGAAGTATTTCTCCTATGGTAACTTCTTCCTTAATGTTTTCTGAAAATGAGTCAACGTTTTCCCAAAACCCGGTGATATGCCTTGAAGCCCCACTATCAATAACCAAAGAGTATTTATTAGACGTTTGGGTAGACAAGGTTGAATATAGGGCTGGGTTTTCCATGTTTCAAGTCTTAAAAGTTTGAGACAGTTTTTCCTAAAATCTGAATATGATCTTTCCTCTACCTAGGCTCTGATACCATGTTGATATTTTCAGATCTATGCAAGGAAAATACAATCTATAGATAGCTTTTAAAACTGAAACAATATATGAATAAAATTCACAAAGAAAGATGGAAGGATAGTACCAATTTTGTACGCCAATTTTCCTTGACAAGTCTGCCCTTGTTTTAGATTTGCAACTCCAATGTTGATGTGATATGTAATTGCATCTACATAGGTCCAAAATCGCAGCCCTTTATGTGGTTGAATCCGAGTTCCAAATTATGCAAATTCTGCCCTTCAAATTATGTTGAATGGTGATCAAACCCTGGGTAGGGTAAATATCGATCCTTGTCAAGTAACAACAATTTATCACAAGTATAATATTGCTGCTCCAAATCGTATCAAAGATCGCCCTACATGCTGCTCCAATTCACATGTAGATCGCTGTGAAAAATATCTTGCATTCCAAAGCTAAATTCGCACCATATAATGGAAGAACAAATCGCTGCTTATTTATTCTTGAGGGAAGAAGAGCATGTTATGTTTTTGATACCTTCTTCCCTAGAATCGCACAAACATATATATGGGGTTATAACAATTATGCACCCTCCTCTAAGAGTGCCGACTTGGCCTACTTTGGGCCCTCAATTAATTGTTAATTCATATATATATTATTATTACTTGCATTTATAATAATACCCTTATTATTATAAAAATCGCACAAGTAAAATAACTTAAGGGTGTTAATAATAATATTTTATTATTAATTTCAAATGTCCAATTGATCTTAGCTGTAAAGGCTATAATATTAACACAAAGCACTCTAGATGAACCTCAAATCGCAAATGAGTACCAACCTCGACCCCATACTATTTTTCCTCAAACTCTGCTCTACAAAGAAGGTACTAAACATACTTATGCATGCAGTCGAAGCGAGATAAGGTTGAATCAACCTTCTCTCTAGAAATCCTCAACTGATCCCTCCGTCTCTGTGGCTCAACAATCTGTAGAACAGAATCAACTACATGGAATGAAATAAGAGGATTATTACCAGAGGGAGGAAACAACTGGACGTGAGAGTCAATCTCCCAACCAAATGATACACTGCACATATCTCATGAAGAAAATGGAGTAGTGTCATGAACCATCTGTCAATGTGCTAACTACTGGAGAACCTAACACAGCCAAAGGCTCTCGGCAGCTCTCAACCAAGGTACTCATCCCAGCTGAGTCCACTGCACCTAAATACGTGATGGATGTAGCCACATCCTCACTACAACCCGTGGATGTCAACTCATCACCAACAACCACTGTAGGAAGCTGAACTAAATTTGTAGCTGGTGAAGAATGCACTCGGCTCAACTCCATGGTAACCTCATCCAACTGTAACTGGGACTCCTGAAGAGCCAACTATGTGCTCTCTAATAACTCTATAGTTGCCTCAAGCTCATAAGTGAGCTCATCTACCTCCTCTTCCTTTCCCATCAATGCATCGTAACAAGTGCAACCCCACTCGAGAAGGTAGTTCCTGTCAGCTAATAACTGCAAGTAATTATGTTTCATTATTCTGACAGTCTCCCGTAGTGAATGGGTCTCTAATAAGGAAAAGCTACTACCACCGTGCTCATCTGACATAAGAGCACTCCAACCAGTTATGGCTAACATCTGACGAGTGGCCTCATAATGCTCCAAGGCTGTAGCAATCTAACTGTCACTCACCTTCAGTTGCCCAACCAAATGATGTCTGTAAGAGCCCTACCGGCTCAAACCCTGCCAAACCTCTAATTTGTTTCAATTTTGGATGTTTGACATTTGGTCAAACACTTCGCAGGCAAGCTCTGATACCACTGTAGGAACCCCAACAGGTTCTAACTTCAACAAACATTGGATTTCCTTCAATTGTGAATATTTGACATTTGGACATACACTTTGTAGGCAAACCTTAAGTTCTGATTTCTAAATGTAAATGTGTTTATTTTGTTTGTAATTGAATGGTTGTAATGTCCCCGTTATTAGGCACATGAGATTAGCTTATTTATGTGACCCTCGTAGGCTAATTAGGATGTTGGCGGGTTTGTGTGGCAAAGCCAGTGGTCAGTTTCCACTCTGGAGGTCTGTGATGCCAGGATTGCTTTTCGTTTGGGTCAGATTGATGGATTTACTATTTATAGTAAGTGGTTATTTTGGATATTCATCGTGGTTACTATTTTTAGCAGGGCGTCTGTGCATTGGTATCAGTGGAGTTGTGGAGTCAGTTGCAGGGTTTCCAGTTTGAGGGACTTACTATTTATAGTAAGTCTATTTGTGGCCAGTTACTATTTTTGGATGACACTTAGGCACGCAGGTTCAGTTGATGCTTTTGGTTCTTGATGATTGGAGTTATTTGCATATGATTATTTAATTAAGTTTATTTCATTAAATAATCATTATTTGCCTAAGTCTTTGATTAATTAAATGAGCTCATTAAAGGTTGTATTATATTAATTTATTATAAAGTTATGAGCTTATATTATTAAGTATGCCTTTAAGTGAAAAGTGTCACCTTGAAGCCTCAATTTCAAGCCTTCTTGAAGAAGCTTTAAGGTATTTTATAAAGGAGTTGAATTCTTGATGCTATGGATTATTCATTATATCTTTTAAAACACTTTGGAGATTTTGCTATGGGGATTTTTGAAGAAAAGGGTTTCAGAATGTTAATGTTTGTAGCTTCAGTCGTATGATCATTTAGAATACATATAATACTTAGATATTGATACATATAATACTTAGATATTGATTAATAATAATATATTGTATTTGTATATATATGATATATATATATATGTATGTTATATTATATATATTATTATTAACTATGCAAACTTATATTATTCTAATATATGATTGATTAATGAAACATTATAATATTATAATGAATAGACATGTCCCATGAAGGGACATGTCTCTCCTAGGCTCTTTCTCAATATAAATGAAAGAGAGATTGTTGCATTTGAAAAACACAAACCATATACAATCTAGGCAGTGCTATTACATTTGCAACGATCCTAAAATCTCAATATGGTATCAGAGCGAGACTGGAGATGTAGAAGATAATAAATTTAATTTAATTTTGCACTCCTATTGGTTGATTTATCCAGAAATATTTTTGGTGTAATCCGTGGAGGTCGTCTCTTCTGCTGCACAAGATATGGAAGACATTTAGCAAGCCGTATGTTTTCCTGAGATCATAGGGATTATTATCGAAGACACCAAAACTCCCAACATTCTTTCCGCGGAGTACCGAATCTTGTCACATGTTAACATTCTCGAGTACGCCATTGACGACACTGGATCCCTGCAATTGAACAAGGAAATCCACCAAGTCCGTGTAAAGGTAACCCCTTATGATTTTTTAGGGTTGTAAATTTAACGAAAACCGACGCCCTAAATGTCTACGATCCACCCCAATTTGCAACCTCCAGAGGGCACGAAATCTTTGTGCTTTTGCATAGATTTTGAATGTTCTGAGAAGCAGGCAGCTGTTTGTAGAGAGGACGATTCAGGTGGCCGGCACAGGGCTCTGCTTAGGGTCCATTTTTATAGATTTGACAGCGTGGAAGAATGGCTAGGGCTTTTCGCCTTCAGCCTCACATTCCTCTTGTCGTCTACCAGCGAAGGATTCTCGACTTTCGTGCAAGAGCGAGAGATTTTGATGAGGGAGACCTATGGCGGGGCTTACAGGGTTTCCTCCTACGTCATTTCCTGAGCGTTGTGGTGTCCAACTATATAATAAGCACCACTGTCATCATTGGTTTACTGGGTGCCTTCTTTCTCTTCTCGAGATTCTTTCTGTCACAGTCGGACATACCCAAATACTGGATGTTCATGCATTATCTAAGCTTGTTCAAGTATCCATTGGAGGCGCTTCTCATCAATGAGTATTCGCAGAAAGTCAAGTGCTTGGCTTATGTGTGGGGGAAGTGCGTGATGGATGTGAAGGGGGTCATGAAAGATCAGGGGTTGCGAAAGAGAAACAAGTGGTCCTATCTTGTGGTCATGCTCGGATTCATCTCTCTCATCGCTTCTTATCATTCTCATTTTTTGAAGGTGAGTCGCCGAACTATATAGTTGGTGGGGAAGAAAATATACAAAGCAGGATATATATTGTGACGATATGTAAACAGCGACTATGTAGCATAGATGACTTTGTTGAGATTGTATAATATACAATGATATGATGGATAGTATATGCACAAAAGAAATTGATTCTCTTCCGCATTATAAATGGCTCGTGGCAAAGTCAAAACATCGATATATATAGGTTATCACCGATATGATTATAACAAAGAGACAAAAGGAGCCACGTAAATAACAAAGAAACAAATGATATCGAAAACAAACAATTGTCAACCTCGGTGACTATGATTTGGGAGTACACATTAGTTTGTGGAAGCCACATAAATACATGCACGATACAAAGATACATAATGGCATGTGGCAAAGTAAAAAAAAACGCCTAGGATAATCTATATCGTGTGGGACTGGAATATCACAGGAGAACTAATATATTATAATTGTTGTGGTTGCAAATATTATAGTCGGCTTCATATCGTTTCCGAACAAAGACTATAGTCTAGGAAAATAAAGTATTCTATTTCTAAGATAACTCCCTGATCGTCAACTATAGTCCATAATAATTTTCCCAGCCATTGCCGTGAATATAGGCACAAGATTTGGTGGACTAAAGATTTGGTTGAAATACATTAAACAAGGAAATAATTATTGGACGCCGACGCACATCATTTGAATAAATCTCTACAAGATCGAGGAGATGATCACGATTTAAAAGAAGATGTAGATAATCTAATTTTATTGTTTTCATCCCTTGACAACCTGCAAATGTGAGAATTCTTCTTTGAGTCCCTTTTGTCTCTTCTCCGGTTGTTCCTCCCAAATATGTTTTTCAATCATTCCATATAAATTTTGGATAAATGACTTTACTATAAATAGTAAGTATACCAAACTGACCCAAACGAAGAGAAATCTTGAACACTTCTGACCTCTGGAAAGGAATTGGCCCACCGAACTGCCAACTGGGACCCTCTAACCATCAAATTTAGCCTAAGAGGGCCAATAATAAGCTAATCCAATCATAAACCATATCATCTCAGAAAGGGGACATTACATGACGAAAGACTTTCTCTCTTGTCATGCTATTATACTTTTTATGCTAATGTACTGACTGAGTGGCGACGGTGACAAATCCCCACTTCATCTAGTAATGAAAGATCCCTGACGGATTCTCTGTTTTAAAATAATAAACTATGTTTTTCTGAGATTTTTGGTCTTATAGAATAGACAGAAGTTGCAGAATGTTTTGTTTCTTTTTGTGTTTTTTAAGAATATTGAAGCAAGTAATGAAAGATGAACAATGCACATGAAAGGAAGCTGAAAACATGTAAGAACATTCAATAATTCAGAATTGATACAAATCGTACCAGGCAGATTTCTGATTTATATATTCATGTAGAAACCCTTAAGCAAATTCGATGGAGCTTTACAAACAGCAATGGCACCAACTGGTGGATAGATAGAGGCCACAAACCAAGAATACCAGCTACGGCTGATTACAAGCATTTACCACAACCAGCGTATAGTGTCCAAGCTGCAAATGGCGGCCCTGGCTACAATAATTACGTCCCAGCTGGACGAATCCAACCTCTTTGTTGAAAACCTCTATATGCACTTTGAATCCTCAACATGGAATGGCACCCCTGTCTCTGACAAACAATGCACAAATCCTGCTAAAGCCACTGACAACAACTGCTGAGGGCTACGTCCCAGCCTGTCCCAAACCTGGGGTTTGCATCCCAGAAGAAGAATCGCTCTACCAGAGCAAATTCGCCAAAACAAGTTTCAAATGTGTAAAAGATATCCATCAATTAGGTTTCCATCTCCTTATATCCCCTTTCAAATATGTAAAAGATATCCATAAAAGAGTGCACTTTATAATTAAATGATATTTCTCAATTATGGCATCCAAACTATAGAGAAAATGTCACTTTATTATAAATAAATAGCTCCAAGCACCAAAAAGACTCTGGAAGGTGAAAATCATGTAGCAAATTTCGAGACCTTTCCAACGAGCTATAACACAGGCATATCAAGCCAGAAAACCCTTTATTACTCCAAAGTGGCTATATACATAGCCTTATTTAAAATATTAAAACGCTAACTTAGGAAAATATTAAAATATATCCCAAATAGCCACAAAACACCCCAAAATCCTGAAACTGAATATGTCACCTGCCTGTGACTGATGTCGGACAACCTGGGAAAACTGGCAGTCTCATCCCTAAAATCTAGGGATGCTCCTAGAAACTAGAAAACACACCCAAATCTCCTGAAACTGAAACCAAGGGATGACCTTATAGAACCTCAAATCTGGAAGCTGACACCACCTCCTAAAAAGTAGGAATCCCACTCCTAAAAAGTAGGAACTGCCTCCTAAAATCAAGGAACAACTCCCAACTGATTTGCTACTACCTGAGACACCAAATCCGAACACGGAATAACCTGAATGAGTCTCTATCCATCTCTGCTAGCCTACGAGACTCCAATGATAGGACAACTCCTCCGTCTCTGATGTCCACTCTAGAAAGGGGACATGACAAGTAAGTTGCAATTTCGTCTTCTTATTTATGCTAATGTACTGACTCGGTGACAATGGTGACAAACCTCCACTTCATCTAGTTTGTTATTGAGAGCATTTGTGTTTATTATCATGCATGTAATCTAAAGCTAACAATCAGCAAGTTACTCTTCATTAATCTATATCTTCCATCATATATTTTTGAAAAACAATCAGGGGTGGTTGTTACACATTGCATTTGCTCTGAGAAATTGTAGTTTGAGCCCTTCTAACATCATTTTATTTCCTGTGCATAGTCTTATTTCATTTATAGCTCTAGATCATTATGTCATGGTCAGCAAGTCAAGTTACTCACAATAAAATGAAAACATTTTTCACTAACTGTTTACAGAATCTAACTTACAGTAAGTGCGTCCTTCAACTGTTGAAGGAAGTCCAAATAAATATTTACTCTTTTTGAATCAGCTGGAACATTGAGAACCCCATCCAAAGAGAAAGTTTCCACAGGTTCTCTCTGAGGTACATGCTCAGAGATAGAATCTGTACAAAATTCAGAAGCAAGGATATATAACATGTATTTGATATAAACCATATATGCAAAAGTATGTCTTGCAAACAATGAAACATGCAGAAGATCTGATTTTGTCTTGCAAAAAATGAAACATGCAGAACAGCTGATTTCTTGGTTGCATTTTCATGAATGCCTAGCATACAGAATAATAACTAACTAACTACCGCTCAAATTTAAACTAAGAATCCCCTTATCATTTTCTGCTTCAACTCTGGAACCAATAGAATTTGGATGTCGCTAAAATTTCCAACTCAAATAGCATATTGTTTGGCAGCTATATTCCATTTTATATCTGAGACAGGAATGGCAAGAAATTTTTATGGGAGGATTTTTTGGATTTGGTAAAAGGGATAGCACTATAAAAATATGGAAATTATAAAATATGAGAAATTATTATGCATTCCATTAATACAGTACCTAAATGCTAAATATGAACTCCAACTTTTCAAAATACACAAAAGTGAAAGGAATTCATTATGTACAGGGAGCATAACATAAAGTTTCAACCATAGTTACCAAATATGGTTTGATATACATTTTTTTAGACTAGCCAATTTTGTAGAATTTAGTCTGGATTTTTCAGTTTCCAGAGGAATTTTATGCTATCATTTTTTAAAATACTGGATATCCAAATTTTTTGAACTCCCAAATGAATCAAAAATTTTGAACCTGTTAGTATTTTAATTTGCATCTTTCAATGCAACATAAAATGAAATATATGTACAGTAGAACTGCTTTTTTAATAACAAGGGGAAACTCCTTGCAAAATAAAAACTAAACTAAAATTAGATAATATCTACTTGCAAATTACAATATTAACAATAGTTTTTGGGGTGATTCATGTTCATGGTGAAAAAAAATTGCAATGTCTCTTACTAGGAATTTACCAATATTATAATTTGCTTAAACAAACACAAACTAGAACAGAAAAATAAAAATGAAACTAATCGCTGAAAGTATCAAACCTTCTATGGCTGAGAAATAAATTCAGATTTACCTAGACTACCAATGTTCACATATAAACAGTGTTCCAGTACCTGTTGGGGACATGGGAATGGGTTTCCAGGACGAGGGAACAAAGGGCCTAAGTTTGGGGACGGCGAGGGGCAACGGCGGCTGAGGGGCAGTGCTGTATATACTATATAATATGCACCTAGTACTTGAAATGCTCGTTATGAAAAGATCTATAAGAAGTAAAATAGAAAAATTGCAAATACCAAATACTTGAACATTGAACAGTGATAATTGACTATCAAGAGAGCTAAGAATAATTACTAAATAAATTCAATTTGACAAATAAATTGTTTAATCGGCAAATGGAAGATTTCTATTATATTGAAAATATCATAAAGATGATTAAATTGAGTAGCATGATATCAAAACAAGTATAAAATGTCAAAATGTAGTGAAGGGAAGCCTCTAATCACCCCTCAAGGAAAACTCCTCATCACGGGAACTACTAGACTCCTCATGGTCATGATCTGCCAAAGGAACACCAACCAGCACTGCATCTGAAGCTGCAACATCCTGATCCACATCAATCTATGATGGCTCCTCGTGCCCTACATCCCATTGTGTTGTTGGACTCTCCTTATACACATGTGTCTTGCGGTCAATGAGACGCAAGGCACTATGTACAACCACTAGCTTCTTTGCTCTCCTAGAGGTAAGTTTGTTCTTCTTAAGAGAGTGAATGAGGCTTAAAAATAGACCAATTCCTCTTTGCAATTGAAGAACTAGAAACTTGAGATAGAAAATGAATGGCTAGTGTGGTAGTCTTTGATTTCTATCCATGAAAATTCCACCATGAAATCGGGTCCTCCTATGCTATAGTTCCTATATCCATCTTCGCCACATCCAAATAACCCCTAAGAGTGGCGAATTGCATCCACTCAGTGCAAGTCTTGCTATTAGTTTCAACATCATACATCTTATCAATGCACTTGAAGAACCCTGCCTTCACCTCATCATCTTGAATCAGTGTAACTCTACCAGGCCTAGGCCTGTACCTCTTCGGATTCAATGCATAAGCAGCCATATGCAAGGGAGTGTTCATGTTGTCCCATCTGCGCTAAATGATTGGCCAAATGTCCTCATTGTAGAATGCTAAAGTGGGGTCCTCTCTCACAACAACCCTCATCTAGTCAAGCATAGAAGTGATGCACTCATACACCTCTCCAAGGGTAGGTGCATCCCCATCTCCATATTCAATGACCTGGAAAATCATAGCAATGATAGAGACTATGTATTTTGCATCACTCCAAGATACATCAGTCTTCACTATCTCTTTCGCCCTCCTCCCCAACTCTATCTTGGCCTCGGCCTGCCGATTCCATTCTGTAGTCATAACCATAAGTTGCAGTGCCTCTTACAACTCAATCATTCTCTCCAAGAGAATGAAATAAGATGCATATCTAGTCTCAACTAGTTTCAAGAACTCCTTCGCGAAGCTTTTAAAGAGTACATGTGAAGTGTGGTGATTGCAAATAAACATCTACACATCTCTCACATCGTCAATCTTCCACATGCCCTTGACTGCATTGTTCATAGCATGCACACAACATGGAGTCCACCAAATGTGTCTATAGGCTGCCTCAATAAGCTTCCCTATAGCTTTGCACACATGTGTTACATCTGCCACTACTTGGACCACATTGTGTGGCCCAACCTCCTGAATAGCCTCCCCAAGGATCTCAAACTGAAAATCAACATCTTTGTGATGCCCTTAACAATCAACCGCTCTGAGAAAGTATGAGCCCCCTACACATGTAACCATGATGTTGATAAGTGGACAATAGCTAATGTTCGTCCACCCAATCACAAATATGCTGCATCCAAACTCCACCAAACATGCCTTCATCTTCTCCATCAAAACATTGATCTTGGCCTAGTTCTTATTCATGATCATGCTCTTCAATTTGTGCTCACTTGGTGACACATATTATAGTACTCCCCACACCACCATTCACATCATCTCCTTATAATAAGGAAATCGAGCTAAATGAAATGAGATGCCATTGGCAAAGAAGAACTTGCCAATGGCATCATCTAGCTCATCCTTCAGCTGCACATTGAACAATTCAGCTATGGGGTTACTTTGTATCTTGTGTTTCCCCTTTCCCTCTCATGACTCAGCGACAACACTAAGGGTGGATGAAGGTCTTGAGGCTGACCATGACACCGTTCCTGCTCTCTGATGCAATGTACGAGTAGAAACATATGGCTAACTCTGCATATGTTGAATAGTCTGAACCTGAATCCTACCAGACAAAGTAACAAGCATTGCAACTGCATTCTCTTTAGGAAAACCTCAAAGCCTTACAAGGAGCCAAGTGGCAGCTGGGAACAATCAATTAGAGACCACACAAGCAATCCCAGACCTTTCAAAACATTGATACTAGTCAACAAAATGTCTAAAAACAAAGTAAGATAATTATGTTGTTTACCCAATAACCATTATAAATTCCATGGTATCTCCTCCACCCATCACCTTACAATCAACTAGAACTCTTACATTTAATGAACTTTGATCAGATAATCCCTACAAGAATCTCTTCCTAAAGTTTTAGGTTTTTTTACACAATTAGCAATGTATGCATTTCATCAAACAACTTGGTTGCTTGTTGGTATAATCTCCCCATTATTTGGGAGCATCAAAGTTTGAGGGATCAGCCTATTATTTGACCCTTGTAGGCTAGCACGGTGGATTAGAGGGTCCAGTTTGGGCATCACATAGGATTGCAATTGGCAATTGTCAGGCTTTGTTTAGAATTGTTCCTCGCTTGAGTCAGATTGGCACACTTACTATTTATAATAAGTGATCATTTTGGGGCGAGTCAGAGTTGCTATCTTTAGTAGGGCACCTTGACAGTTTGCTAGCAGTGTGGAGTGGTGGTGACATTGATGGAGCTTCCAGTTTGAGGACTTACAATTTATAGAAAAGTAATGAGAATCGGAATCGGATCGGAATCGGCAAGGCCCAATCGAATCGTGAATCAGCCATGAATCGGAATCGAATCGGCCACGAATCGGCAAATTTAAAAAACCCTTGAAAATTAGAGATTTTAACAATTTAAAATTTATTCCATGCACCCTTTATTGAATATAACTTAAACACACTATAACATCATCAAATAGAAGCTAACATACATAAACAAGGAACATAAATGATAAATCCATCACATACGTTACACGTAAAATGTAACTTGTAGCTTACGTAAATAGAAATCATACGATCATAATGAGCCAAATCATAGAATGTATGTAAGATGAAGATCCATAAGACATCAAATCATAAATGTATGTACGATGAAGATCCATGAAACGTATGTCTATCAGTATATAATATGTATGCATTATATATACAAAAAAATAAGAGAAATATACATAATTGTAAAACTAAATCATTTCATAGTATGAATCTAAGATGGTTGATCATTGATCAATGCCAAATGTCAAAGTCTTTATAACTAGGTCTTAGGTAGTCTTTGTTGGTGGCTGTTTTCAAGTCCCTAAGTCTGGCAAATGAAGTTTGAGTGATTTTGGCCTGTTGGGAAGTCATGTCTGTCTGGGATTTGGGCGAGAGCTAAGCTAAGTCTGTCATAGAGATGGGGTTCAAACCAAGTGATTTGTGATAAAACGAGTTAAAACCCTTTGAGAATCCATTTGCCAGCTTCAGTTTGACCTTAGAAAGCCATGATGGATTGTGGGAGGTAACCCTACTAAAGGCTTGCTAAATCCTGAAATTTGGCTAAGTCTGGAATTTTTCGAAAACCCCCAAAGTCTAGAATCTGCATCTTAACTCCTATGAAGCTGGAACCTATCTCAAACATCCTGAAAGTATTTATAAAAATATAACTTAGTATAAGAAATTAAATAAATCAGACTTATACTTAAATGTTATATTTGTATAAATCCTCCCACCCCTGAACTTCCTCCCGGGCCGATTTTTGACGTTTCACATAGGCGATTCACGTGATTTTTTGGATGAGTCGTTGAATCAGCGATTCATCCCGATGAAATCGGCGATCTGATTCACCGATTCATAAAAAATCGGAAGGCTTGAATTGAATAGCCAAATCAGCGATTCAGGCGATTTCATGGCGATTCTTGTTACTATGATTTATAGTAAGTTGTTATTGGTCAGTTACTATTTACGGAAGGACGTTCTAGCGTTGGCTCTATCAGGAGAAATTGTGGTGATGGACTTGGTCACTTGGTGATTTTATAATTGGATAATAGCTTGGTTATTAATTAAATTCAACTTAATTAATAATATGGTCTAAAACTTATATTATGAGACCAAGTCATTAATTATCAGTAATTACTTAAACACCTTATATATTGGCGCCATACTTTGGATGGGAGTTATAATTGAATAGCATAATTTAAATATTAAAACTTTAAAAAGCTAATGTTCTTTTAAGTCATGCAAGGTGTGAGCTTGAAGCCTCTAGTTCGATTTGTTTATTAAAATATATAAAGACATGAAGAGGAAATTTGTTGATGTTTTGTATAGCTATAGTGAGGGTCATAAGTGTTGACACAGGAGACCACTACACATTCTGTTTGATCATCCTCCCTAGCTAAGAGGGAGTGTTAATGTTCATAGCTTCAGTCGTATGATCATTAGAATATATATAATACATGTTGATTAATAATAATATGTTATATATGTTATATTATTATTAATCATATGAAAATTTAATATTCAATATTAAATTATTATATTATTCTTAATTAATAATTGATTGATGAAACATTATACGATTGATTAAATTATGATTAATAGGAA
>MU225942.1:244800-267176 GCA_018584345.1 Thuja plicata
GCTGAAATTCTTCAAACCCTTGTTTCTTCACTTCACCCAAATCAACAAAAAACAAATGCACAATAGAATGATTTGCTTTTTGGCACAAGCATTGCTTTTATAATAATAAAAGATATCTTCTTCAAGATACCAAAAGCAAATAGCTTCTCTCACACACTTTTCAATTAGAAGTCTTCAGTTAATAACTTTGAATTAATAATAAATAACTCCAAAGTTAAAAGCTTCATGAAGACACTTTTCACTTAAAAGGTAAAAGCATTTCTTTTAAGACTTAGGATTATAATCCATGTGAATTAATGATTAAATAATAATTTGGCCACCAAAATAATAATAACTCCCAAAATACTTATCCTTTAAATATGTCGTCTGAAACAGGATTCACACCTAGTATTTCACCACGTGACCAAATGCACTTTCCAAAAATAGAAAAGGTCTTTCTCAATCAACCTCAGACTTACTATAGATAGTAAGTATATGAAACTGAGCCCAAACAAAGTCCAATCTAAGCCAATCGAAGACCAAACTGGAACCTGCTAAATTGGGGACATTACAAAGCATTTGAACGGAAACCTACATTTATACTTTAAGAACCTCTCAGCAACCTTCCAACAGAACTTTCTTCTTCTAGATCTGAATCATCATTTAAATCTTTATCCTCTTCCTTCTTCGATATCTTGAATTTGACCTCTTTCCTTGAAGGTTTGTCATTATCGATTCTCATCTCATAAGTAGTTAATATTCCATGTAACTCATCCATAGTGTATTAAAAAATTTGGTTTCTTTAACAGTAGAGACTTTTGAATCAAATCTTGGGGGAGGAGATTTGATTACTTTCTTCATAATCATTGGTATCATTTAGATCTTCACCAAGTGCTCTAATAGAGTTGACAACTTCATCAACCCAGAGCAGAAAAGTAGCAATGTTCTCCTCTTCATTTTTAGACTCTCAAATTGAGTTCATTAAGTCTAACGCTTTGCCTCCTTGAATTTAATCATCACCTTCAAAGATATTATGTAGTTTCACCTGTACATCCTTCCATGTCCTGTAGTGCATGACTTTCACAAACTCACAATTAGTTAAACCACATATAATAGAATTCCTTTCTTTCAAATTGTTCTTAGTTTCACAAGCCTTCTTACCAATCTGATCCCTTGGGGGATTTCCAAGAAATTCATATCCATCCACAACTAATTGCCAAACCTAAAACCCTAGAGCCATCAAAAAAGATTTCATCCTGGCACTCCAAAAAGCATAGTTGGATCCATCAAGAAGTGGACCCCAATTTGAAAATAGACCTTCTTGAGCAACTAAGTGTGCCATCTTGGATCTACCTCAAGTTGTAAAGCTTATTCCAAGGAACCTTGCTTGGATACCAATTGAAGGGCACAATATACTAAGGATGAGGAGGTGAAATAGTGTATTCCAATTTCAACCTAGTTAAACAATAATCATCTTGTCCGAACACAATGTAGACTTATCTAGTCCAAACGGTTACGCACACCATCTCCGGTGATAAACTCCGAAAATTCTAGAATCCAATACATCGATAGACATACTCTCCTTCCAAACTGCAAGTCATAATTCTCAACTATGAAGGAATCCGGAACATGCCAAGCTTCCATAGCAAGCTCACTATCTAAGTAACTTACCTCAGATACTTCTGGATCACCTCTACCAAATGGAATAGATGCAAGATGTAGTACAAACATACTTCAACTAATTTCACCATCATTGCCGGCCACTTGTACTTCTGGAACTCAAATGTTCAGGGATAGATATGACAGAGTACTCCTTTGACATCAATAACAACATATGTTCAATAGTCTCCCTACAGAGGACTTATTAGCCTATTTAATTCTCATAGGCTATAGTAGGGATTAAGGGAATTAATTAATTTAATTATTTAATATTACTCTTCAAAACTAAATCATAAGGGTACTATTTTTATTAATTAAACAAGTCACAAAATGACTTTAATGGTGATTTAAGTGATGTTTTAATTAAGTCACTTTATGAAGTCCCTCAACTGAAATTTAAATCAAAAAGAGAGGGAAGGTGTCTAGAAGCTTGTCTAGTGGTTATAAAAGAACAACTTGGGCCCCATTTGTATCATGTTTGATATATTTCTCATATTGATTTGGATAGCTTCTTGAAGCTTGGGTCTTAGGATGAAAACCTTAAGGGTTTGCTGGTTTTGGTTGTGAGATTATCTGCACTAGCCAACAGTAGAAAAGATCACTCAGGTATTTGTGGTGCTTTCACAGTTGCATTGACCAAATTTGTGAATATACCTTGCTGGGTGTGTACAAGGGGTTGATTATTTGAAGATAAGCTTGTTGTAGCAGTTCATAGAAACTCCTAACACCTTTTTGAAGATTTAACAAACTATCTTCTTGACAGCGAAGGGGCTTTGAGCAAATTTATTGAAGTGTTTATTATTTGGTTCTGTTTATGCTATTGCTGAAATTGGAAGGAGATTTCCTTCAAGTTTATTGTACTAAATTTCCGCTGTTGCGGATTGAACAAGTCTGAATAATTAAATCACTTCTGCATTTATTTCTGAACGCTTGAAACAAAGGTACTTCTGATTTTCTGATTGAAATCTAGTTGAATTTTAGTTTTCTTAAGGTTGCAATCTATTATTTTATTCATGCTTCTTATATTCTGAATGATTCAATAAATCAATGTAAATCTTTATCTCAACAAATGCAATAAACACATTCAAACTTGGCAAAGCAAATCAAAAAAATTGGGGGTTGACCATTATAACAGCATTAAGTGTCTTTCCTAATACAATTTGAGTGTCCAATGTGGGCATGTGAAAGGCATCATGAAGTTTAGAATTCTCAAATAGTTATAGTAGGGTTTCCCTAACATAATTATGACGTAAAAGGACCTTGAATTTGATTTGGTTGATTGGTTATCCTTTTATGGGTGAATTCAAATAGTAGACATCAAAATTAGATAGAATAACCCCTTGAAAATCTACATGAATTAGTGTTGGTCTCATAGCATATCCTCCTTTGTTGGTTATGTAAATCTGTGTCACATATAAAACAACAATTTACTAGACCTTGCATTTGTGTTATATATGCACGCAACAAGAAAACTTTGGATGCACATGATCTCAATTAGATTAGATATATGCTTGACACCTTCATACCAGGTTGTTCATTAGAATGAATTGAGAAGATATCAACAGTACGATTCTGGGGTGCAAATTCAGGTGGACAATCTGAAGAATCTTCATGACTTCCTCCCCGTAAGCTGCTGTATTTAGTCTCAGCTGGCACCCAGTCTTCTGGCCTATCTTGCCTTGGCCTGTAATCAAAAGGAACTGGTTGATGTATCAATTTTAAAAAAATTGCTTGAAGCTTCTGCTTTATTTGACTAAGGGAACTTCAGTAACACCAAGCTCTTATTCACTCAGTAAGATCAAAACACTTTCTCTTATGGGCTAATGTGATTATGTTATAATATTCAAAAGAAACATGGCTGTGATGCACTAGGGTAAAAGCTTCTTGTTAAACAGCAGTATATGCATACAATGGAAGTGAGAAATAATGCCACCCTTTATCTTGTGCATATGCATGCAACAAGAGCAAACCAAACTGCAATACAGTCAATCCTGCTTCCCAAATAGTCACCACATTTGGAGTCCACACCTACAAAATTCCAAAGAACCTTACTTTAGATTGACATGTATCAAACAAGTTAAGAGACATCAAACAAACCCTATCCAAGCAGTTACATATCCTATGGTGGCCATGGTTTCATCCTTCTAGAAACAATCTCCAAGTTACAACAGATGTGTGTGTGTGTAGGAAATAAGGTTTTATATGCAGGAACATATTGGAAACATATGAATCGGGGATTTACATGTAGGAAAATATTAGAACCTTAACAATTAATATACCAGTCCCTTTCAGAATGTGAGATTATTGTTGATAGATGAGAAAGAATCTCTTATATTTTGTTCATATTTTGTCCTTATATGAATCATTACTATATTACAATCAATAAACTTACTCTGGGTTATTAGCAAAATTAGCCTCCGTATTTTTTGTTATATTATGTCTTCTCCTTTTAAATGCTCTGCATCTGATGTGTGGTGGAAAATGAGAATTAATTTTAGGGGTCAACAAGATATCAAAAGACTTCCCATTTCCTGTACACTTTTATACTATTTTATTACAACAACTTACCTAAGCTAGCTATATGTGTTGCCAGTTCAATCAATTGGAAATCACCTTTTGCTCTAGCTCAGATATCTCATATGAACACTGAAGGATTTACTCCAAAAAGGAGCATGACTGATCATTGAGAGTTAATCTCTTGAAAACCTTATACATACACACTAAATATGCAGTACCTAATTTTGGTATAGAAATTGTTTATACCATAGCAATAACTTCTATCTTAAAGTAATTTATCCCCATTATCTAAAAGGCTGGCAAAAAAGTATAACAAACAGAACATACCTTGTCACCTGATGGTCCAAAAGTGTAGGTAGTGGGTTCTACATCATGGTTTGGTTAGATACTTGGGTTATTTTATGCTCATCCTCAAAACTAATAGACTAATGACCCATCAGATATTTGTATTATTACACCTAGCTATCATTCTTGATTTACATTAGGAAATGTGTTAGTAATCAGAACTCCTACAAACCTTTGAGAAAACCTCTAAAAATCCTTCTGAGGGCATTAATGGATATAAAAACTCTTGTATAAGGTGTCCATCCAATTGACAATTGCAAGGAGAGGGATACAAGGAGTTTCCATACTAAACATCATATTGAAAAGGTCACATGCAATACTAAATATACTAATAAAAAGTAAAAAAATGTCAAACAATCTTATATTAATTGTTCAGGCCTAAGATAGATGTATCTTCCAGGATTGTCATGGATCTTTTCTCTTTGGCACTTATAAGGCAATCCCAAAACCTTTTAATAAAAAAGGAAAGGTAGCACCCCTAATGTTCAAACTCCTTTGTGTTCTTCAAAAGGATTATAAATTTATTTTGTTAAAATGAGGTGCCTATCTCATTATGAAAGCTATGCAATCTAGCAATTTATTTTATTTGTTGTCATAGTCCCGAACTAACATCAGAGGAACAACAAAACCAGAGCATGAAATTGTCTTACACCTGTAAGACTTCACAATTTCACTATGTTATAATCACCTATCTCCTATGGTGGGAAATATTGCAAACTGGATATATCATAAAATCTGATATTAAGAAGTCGACTCTCTTCCTTAGTTACGAGTGATCTCTTTTAAGTCCAGATTAAGTATTAGTTGGAATAATTAACAATATTCTGAAGGAGCAGTTAGGCATGAAAGGCCATGTGATTCCTAAAAGAGCACTTCTCTTTTCAAAGGTCACCACTGTGAGAAAAGGCATAACCCTACACCCCCGATGGAGAAATATAAAGGAACAACATCAAGTGATCAAGGGAGGGGCATAGAAGACAAGAGACAAGCATTCAATCAAGCAAGAACTGGCAGTTTCAATATTATTAAATTGAACAGTAGTCTATGTACAGGTCAAAGAATTTTGGTATGCTGTATAACGTCTGAGATTCTGATTAGGCTGAACTGTTATTTATCTTCCATTTGATATGAAATCGGAAAACTATAAAGATAATACATATTGCTACTACACACACACACACACTGTACACATTGATATTCTTGTTATTATGTAGTTTGTGCATAACAGAGTACATATAAAGATTCCTTTAAACTTTCATCCAATCTACCATAAAGTTATGGAGAGTAGGTAGGTAAAATGAGGAGTGCAAGTAGCATAAGGGTCCATTTGAGTTGGGTAACCCTGAGTGGGGCTGCAAGGCCGAATGGTGTCATTTCATGCTCCCGGGCTTGATGGATAAGCTCGAGGCGCCTTATATGATCTCCCATGGTACTTCATAACGGGGATAGGTTATTGGAGAAAGCTTTAGGGGAATCTCACATGTGTATTATGAATATCATTATGATGATTAGAATTCTATTTTTAACATTATTGAATTATATGTTTATTTATCTTTGATAACTAACCTAGTTGGAGGCTCAAAATTGACAGTAGAAGATCCACCAATGGACATGTGTAAGGAAGCCATTTGGCTTAAGAGATTATGTTCTGATATTGGTATTGGACATATTACTATCTGTTGTGACAGCTAGAGTGCCATAATCTTAGAAAAGAATCCTACTTTCCATGCCAAAACCAAGCACATTGATGTGCAGTTTGACTCTGTTCGTGATATGGTAGAAGATGGAGAAGATTAATACTTTGGTGAATGTTGCAAATGCATTTACAAATCTAATGAAACTTAAAAGTTGAAATGGTGTTCCAATTCTATGGGCCTTGGAGCCTTGAGAAGATGACAATTTTTTTACTCTTGATAGGGCTTCAACAAGTGGGAGAATGTTGGAATTAAGGTGTCTCAACCTTAGAGTCCTAACATGTTGACAGTTGAATAATTTAATTATTTGTTGGATATACCCTAAGTTTCTAACTTCCTAATGCCATGTCATCTTTGTGGGACCTCTCAGTGAGGTGGCATCCTAGATGAAAGGTGAGTGTATGAAATGAATTCCTACTTTCTAGGAAGTTGGTGCCCACTTTTTTGGATTTCTTGTTTTTTAGGAGAATGGTGTCATAAGATGCTACGTTGGCACTATAGCAAGTTTCCACTATGACAATTACTAGATTAGTAAAAATGTCATGACAAGTTATTATTTAGCAAATAGCATTTATATTTTGAGTTCACTTTTGACAAGTGGTGTGAGGTAAGGAAAGTGCCTATTCTTGGTCATAGTAATTTTTATGTTGGGTTTACTTTGTATTTGGCAAGATGACCATTATGGATAAGTTAGGTGTTGTTTGGAGGTTGCTATATGCAACGTGTCATAGTATCAGCAAGATGATGTTTTGAGGCACAACTTACCTCTTAGGCATTGAAGATGGTTTTGGTAACCTATAATGTCCCCGTTTTTTGGGTCTTTGAGATTAACTTATTCCAGTGACCTCCGTAAGCTAACTAGGGTGTCAGAGGGGGTCGTTTGGCAGAGCCAATGGTTTGTCTCCATTCTAGAGATTACCAATGTCAGGTTTTCTCGTTGTTGAGGTCAGTTGGGCTAACTTACTATTTTGGGTAAGTCACCTCTTGCCAGTTTCTATTTCTGGATGGTGGAATTCAGTCTCCAATGTTCAACATGATGTGGAGATGGATCGATTGGATTAAATAAATCTTTCGTATTTAATTAATCTTGGAGTTATAAGTTATATCGTTAATGATTAATGATATCTTATGTTTTAATATGAGACTTTATTATCTAAGATGGATATCATTAATTTGGCTTTTATCCTAAGTTTGGAGGGAGTAAGTTTTAAGTTATGTGAAGTGTGTGGATGAAGACTTCAAATCGATGCTTCAAGAGGAAGGCTCAGTTTTCTTATATATTGGCTTTGAAAAGCAAAGAAGTATTATCTTATGCATATTTATGAATTTCTTGAATAAAGAACTAGTTTGAGGGTTTGAAAAAATATTAAGCTTATCGAATTGTAAATTCGATGGAGTGGTTTTGGCACTTTGAACTTGACTTCTGATTGTCCTGTGAATCGTCTAAGGGTGACACTTGTTGTGAAGATTGTTGTGTTTTTGGCTGCGTTAATTATAGAGGAGGCTGCAGTTTAAAATCTGAGAACATTACATTGTGGGTGAGGAGTTGAATTTCTGCCTTGGCGTCACCTTTCCTCCATAGCTCCAGTTGCCGTAGAGAGTCCAGCACAAACACGTGGAGGAAGCAATGGAAAGCGAGCTGCATATGTATGCTGCAGCTAGCATAAAGACAATGCAGCCAGCAGCGTTTTGAAGAATACGTGATAGCATTTAAAGGTAGCATTTAAATAATCACTAGTTAATGATCACTGGTTATTTTTAATGGATTGTAATGCAGTGCGATTTGATATAGCATTTTAATGGTCTTTTAAGGAGTTAAGCTTTGTCCTAGTGAAATTGCTATTTGACATTTATACACTGGAAAATGTTTTTAAAAAAAAGTTATATATTGATTTCAAAAGAGAAGTATAGTTTGTATTATCTTGTGAAGTGAATTTGAATTGAGATTTCAAGTAAAAGTCAGGCAGGCTCTTTACAATGGTATCAGAGCCTTTTTCTTGCCAGCCTCCAGGGAAGTGGGACTTTGTTTTAAAATTTAATGCAGATAGATAGATACATTCCAGGCTTCCATTACGCTCGCAGACGGAGAAATTCTCCTCCACCTGGTGATCAAGGACAGGGAAATATGGAAGGAAGAATTGCAAATAACACAGGTTTTGATGAAGATGGAGATGCTAGGACAGTGTTTAGGAATATTACGCGCAGCCAACAGGACTTGGCAGCTGGCCAACAGCAGATGGCTAATGTATTACAGAATTTGTCTGACACCCTCCAGTGCATTACACTGCCACGCGATCAGGGCAGGGACAGAGATGCACAGAGTATTTCAGCGAGTTCTCACAGGTCCAAAATTGATTTGACAGGTACACAGAACAAGTCTCTACGTCCTACCTTCTTGAGACCTGAGATCAATGTTGTTAATTTCGATGATGAAGTTTCTTTTGCTGACAATTTATTAGCTTTGCACACTGAGTGGGATGCTTTACCACCTGAGGTAAAGCAACATCTTAATTTTGACAGGTTCATGACTCAGAAGAGAGAACGTTCTAAAGGTAGAACTTATGGGAGACAGAGACAGGTGAATCATGAATTGAAACAGGCAAGCAACAAATTGACATTGGCACACTTTGATAGGAGTGGGAAAATGACAGCCAGAGCTTGGATTCACAAGCTCGACACTTATTTGACTTTACGTCCTATGTCTGAGGAGGACGCCATTAGGTTTGTTGTTTTGCATTTAGATGGTATAGCCCATGACTGGTGGTACCATGGGTTGGTCTCTTTACATCATGATCAAATCGTCACCTACCAAGAGTTTGTAGAGGGTTTGGTAGAACGTTTTGATCAGAAGGATCCAGAAACTTATTTTTGGGACCTTGCTTAGCTCAGGCAGACCGGTAGTTTGGAATCATTTATTGTTGAATTCTTGAGACTCTCTGACATGGTTCCTAATATGATAGAGAGACGATTGGTTATGTTGTTCACAGAGGGATTACAGGAGCCCTTAAGAGGGTGGCTTAGAGCATTTGATCTTCAGTTCTTGCAAGGGGCCATCAAGAAAGATAGGAACATGGAGCTTGCAGCCTCTAAAGGGCAAGCGCAGCCTAAATCTACTACTTTATCCGCAAATGAGGTACCTCCACCAATAGTTGACGTAAAAAAGAGATCTGGTGGAAAATATGATGAGGCGACTCGTGAGGATTTGAGGAGACAACTATGTTTTTGGTGCAAGGAGCCTTTAACAGAGAGCACAATTGTCCCTTAAGGCCTAAGAGTAACGCAAACCGTTCTATGTGGGTGTACTATGACGAGGTTGAGGCTGAGACTACTCATCAGCTTGCTGATTCAGATATTGATGAGGGCCAGAGGGTCTCTGCAAAGTATGGTCCCGATGCCAAACTATCTCCTATAGTGTTGTCCACTGTTGAGCCACTTCCCACTACTTTCAAACTGAGGGGATTAGTGGAAGGACAACCTTTTATTGCTATATTGGATACTAGAGCTACACATAATTTCATTCATGAGAGAGTTGCTAGTCAGTGTGGTCATCAAGTTGAGGAGTTTGCGGGATTTCGAGTTAGGGTGGCAGATGGTTATACCCTTACCTGTACCAGGCGCATTAACCATCTCTCTTTGTTCTTTGGTGATTACGAATTGAAATCTGATTTTTATGTGCTCGATTTGGGAGAGATGGATGCGGTGTTAGGGATGCAGTGGTTACGGGAGATTAAGGAATTCTACCTTAGCTTGAGCGCGTTGGAGATGAGATTTGTGTATCAGGGTCGGAAGTATGTGCTACATTGTCTCTCTGAGGGGAGTCTACGCACTATGTATTTTTGTGCAATAGATAGGGAGGATTCACGGAGGCATGAACCCTTTCAAATAGAGCAGGTTACACATCATGTCTCTCATTGTTCACAGTTTCCTAGCTCAGATCAGCAGTTGGGAGCAGTTCACTTTGTGAACAATCCCTTGTTTGACATGGGCATCACTATGTCTTATGACAATCGGTTGTTCGACCTCAGTGATAATCCCTTTCAGGTGATGAGTGGGGATGATGATGTTGCTTGGGAGCCTATCAGTGCACCGGGTTATCAGACAGTTTATGTGGGTTGTCAGACAAGGTTTAATGAGCAGTTCTCAAAGGTATACACAGTGAGGAGTGCATGCAGTTTTACATTTGATCCTCATGTGCAGGATATCTACCAGTTGCAGAGTACATTGGTGCATCCGTTTGACGACTGGTATGATAGTTTAGTTGGCGCGAAGATTGGAGGCAAGTTAAATTTATCGGTTGAGTTACTTTCGTATGGTGTTTTTGGTTCAATCTCACCAGTTCAAGTGTTGAGTTCAATTTCTCAGACTATGTTGATTGTGTTGTGGATGTTGGAGATATTTCTACAAGAGTATGGTTATGACAGGGACACTACACATGTCTATCCATGGGTTCCGGGTGGACTGTGTTGTTGCATTTATTTATTATGATTGCTTGAGGACAAGCAATCTTGGGGAGGGAGGACTGTAATGTCCCCGTCTTTTGGGTCTTTGAGATTAGCTTATTCCAATGACCTCCATAAGCTAATTAGGGTGTCAGAGGGGGTCGTTTGGTAGAGCCAATGGTTGGTCTCCATTCTGGAGATTACAGATGTCAAGTTTGCTCGTTATTGGGGTTAGTTGGGCCGACTTACTATTTTGGGTAAGTCACCTCTTGCCAGTTTCTATTTTTGGATGGTGGAATTCAGTGTCCAGTGTTCAGCATGATGTGGAGATGGATCGAATGGATTAATTAATGATATCTTATGTTTTAATATGAGACTTTATTATCTAAGATGGATATCATTAATTTGGCTTTTATCCTAAGTTTGGAGGGAGTAAGTTTTAAGTTATGTGAAGTGTGTGGGTGAAGACTTCAAATCGATGCTTCAAGAGGAAGGCTCAGTTTTCTTATATATTGGTTTCAAAAAGCAAAGAAGTATTATCTTATGCATATTTATGAATTTCTTGAATGAAGAACTCGTTTGAGGGTTTGAAGAAATATTAAGCTTATCGAATTGTAAATTCGATGGAGTGGTTCTGGCACTTTGAACTGGACTTCTGATTGTCCTATGAATCGTCTAAGGGTGACATTTGTTGTGAAGATTGCAGTGTTTTTGGCTGCGTTAATTATAGAGGAGGCTGCGGTTTAAAATCTGAGAACATTGCATTGCGGGTGAGAAGGAGATGAATTTCTGCCTTGGCGTCACCTTTCCTCCATAGCTCCAGCCGTCGTAGAGAGTCCAACACGTCTGCAGTAAAACGCGTAGAGGAAGCAATGAAGCGAGTTGCATGTGTATGCCACGACTAGCATAAAGACAATGCGGCCAGCAGCGTTTTGAAGAATACGTGATTGCATTTAAAGGTAGCATTTAAATAATCACTGGTTATTTTTAATGGATTGTAATGCAGTACGATTTGATATAGCATTTTATAATGGTCTTTTAAAGAGTTAAGCTTTGTTCTAGTGAAATTGCTATTTGACATTTATACATTGGAAAATGTTTTAAAAAAATATATATATATATTGATTTCAAAAGAGAAGTATAGTTTGTATTATCTTGTTAAGTGAATTTGAATCGAAATTCCAAGTAAGAGCCAGGCAGGCTCTTTACATAACCATTGGCGTCTACCTCTTTGTGTGTGTGTGTATGTATTTATGTATATATATATATATATCATAGTTACAAGACTCGAACTTGCCTCAGACTCAAAAAGCTGATTTTTTACTCAAATTCGGACTCAACAAATTGAAAAACACAAGAAATTTAAAGATTTTTAAGGATTTAAAACTTTTTTCATGCATCATTTAATAAATTAGCATCAAAGACACAATAATTGAGATAAATAGAAGATACTTTGCACACATACACAAGTTTACATTGATCACATAAGTATAAATGCAAATTTCTGAAGGAAATAAGTTAAACTAAATAACACATTAGAAATATAAATAGTGTCACTATCAAATGTCTACAATATTCATGGCATACGAAATCCATGGAATCTAAAGTTCAAGACATATATCAAAATAAAAGCTAGATCCTAGAAGACTAAGACTAAAAGTAGCCTATATCAGTGACCAGTTGACCCCGCAACCTTCCTACGTGTACGCCTAAGATAGGTCATGGAAGATTCTACAGCCATCTTCTCTCCCGATGTCTAAGGCTCAGCCTCAGTGGCATCCAAATCCTCATCCTCACCATCCTTAGAGTCAAATCCCTCACTCTCAGCCTCAGGGTCCTCCAATGGGCCTCTACCACCGCTACTGCCTCTGCCTCTCAATTCACCTAATCAACCCATTCCAAGTCTTCATCACTAAAGATAGGATAATCAACCTCAGTGTTCCACTCTACCTGTGGATCAACCTCCTCTAAAATTATAGGAGATGTGTCAGTGCCCAAAATCTGTTTGGGACGAAGGCGAAGGTTGTAATGAACAAACACAAGATCATTCACCCTTTTCACTGCCAACTTTTTGCGTTTTTCTTAGTGTATATGCTTGAACATACTCCAATTGCGCTCGCATCCTGAAGCACTACATGGTTGGCTCAAGATACAAACTGCAATCCTCTATAGATTTGGCACCTAAGTACCAAACATCTCCCACCATGCATCTGAAACAAGAAAAATTAAAAATCAATTCTATAACTTTGACTTTATCAACGTAAAATGGTAATAGAATAAGAATCATAGAAAAGTTTAAGATTTAAAGTTTAAATTATGCCTTGAATAGATTTTTACCTTGTATCAATAGTGTCTGGTTTTTCTTGCATAAGTCTCGTGAGAATAAGTCTCCTTGTGAATTCCAATACATTTCCATCTCACGGACTATGTTTTCTCCAATTGACAAACCAGGTGACATTCTCTCTACTACATCATAGAGCCCACTCCACACCTCATTATTGGCTTTGAAACCTGGACTAAATTGGAACGTCAGATTAAGGTAATGGGCAGCTGCATGTATAGGCCTGTGAAGAAGATTATGCCATCGTTGATCAATGACATCCCATATGGGACCATATTTAATACGATTCCTTGCGTAAAAAGATCTAATGGCCTCTTTCACCCTGTCCATGCCCTCATAAATGTACCCCATAGCGGGCTTCTCTCCATCAGCAATTCGTAGGAGAACAATAAGAGGCTCTATGAACTGCAATCATTGTGAAAATTGAAACATTAAGCTTTAAGTTTTAAGTTTTACTTTTAAAAATGAAGAATGAACATAAACAAGTGTGAACAAAAATGATGAAATGAAATGGAAATGAGGACAAAAAGGAAAATTACCTGCACAATTTCCTTGGCCGATTGCCAAAAGCCACTCTCATCAAAAACCCAATAAGTCTTCTCAATCCCTACATTGCTCTTCGCATATGATTTCCTCACTTACAAACATGTGTTTCAAACCGGCCTTGGACTTAAGCAAGGATTGCAACGTGATAAAATTTGTTGCAAATCGGGTGACCCCTGGACGAGCCAACTCTTTCTTATTTGTGAAATTCTTCATAAGGTTGAGGACCCAAGTATGATTATACATGAATTTACAAATACTCCTTTCGTGCTCTACACATGCTTTTATCCAAGGAAGTTTGCCAAGATCCTCCAACATGAGGTCAATGCAATGAGAAGCACAAGGGGTCCAAAACAATGTGGGGTGCCTCTCCATAAGAAGTTTACCTAGAGCAATATAATTTGTTGCATTATCCGTGACTATCTGTAACACATTCTCTTCACCACTTCCTTCAACACTTCCTCCAATACCTCACAAAGATACTCAACATTTTTTGTTTTTCCTGAAGCATCAAAAAACGTTGTGGCACCTGAGAAAAAAAGGCAATTCAGTACTATCAAAATTTAAAAGCTTAATCACGAAATCAATATTGATTCTTGAATATAGTTTACAAAGTAGTAAGTACAAGTTCTACAATTACCTAATGAGACAAGAAAATTCAGCAATCTTCTACTTCTTTTGTCGGTCCAACCATCAGTCATGATGGTGCAACCCTTCCTCCATACCTCACATTGCTCGGCAATTGGGACTTTGACATCAGCCACCTTTCAGGTCAAAAAAGGAACTTTTAGCTCATCATTAGGGGCTCTGAACCCCAGACCACAAACAGTAACAGCATCTACCAAAATTTGCCAATAACGAGACCTAAAACAAATTAAATAAACAAAATAAGTATACTATTAAGTTTTACTTTCAACTTTAAAAATTAAAATAATCAATGTGGCATACTCTTGAGTCTTGAAAGAAAGAAAATCAAGACATAGAAATTAAAATAATAAGTACCTTGCTGCATTAAATGGAAGGTTGTTGTAGAACCAAAAAACTCCAAGTGTCATTTTCCCAGCCTCATGCTTCTCCTTATTCCAACCCACGCTCTCAAGTGATGGTTGGGCACCCAGAGTTGTGCATGGAACAAAAAGGGAATCTAATGTGGATTTCTTCTTACGAATTTGAGGCCCAATGCTCACACTCGCAGTACCACTACTAGATGGAGGTAATGAAGAATGAAGATTTGAAAAAGCCTCTCCACCAAAGTTTGTCATTTCTTCCATATGCTTTTGTTTTAATTCTATTTTCTCTTCATATTCCTCTAAATGAGCTTGCATTTCATGTATAACATCTTGGGGTGCTCCTTTGCATCGTTTAGCATCATGCCCTGGTATATGTGGAAGGTGATATTTCAATCGGTTAATACCTCCCCTACCATATTTAATATTGCAATGTCAACATATAACTTCTCCTTTCTATCCGAGGATGGCATGTTTCCAAGCCTTATCCCTTTAGACTCTAACAGGGTCTGGATTTAGGTTGCACTTAGGGCTTAGATGAAGTACTCCCAAGCTCAGACATTATGTTGCTGCTGCAATATATCATAAATAAATAAAATAAGCATCTACAAATTCTACACATTCTAATTAAATTGAAATAAAGAAAAATAAAACAAGGGCTTCTTATTTTTCAAGTTTTCATCAACATAAAACGAAACAAAACTAAAACAAATGTAAACAAAATGGAAAGATGAATGTAAAAAATTTTAGAAAACAACACAAAAAATGTAACTCGCCTCTTCAAATTTGTAGAGGCCTCCTCCAAATGCTTCTTTTAGCTCCTCTCAATTTGTGAATGCAAGCTGCAAACTTGCACAAACAATCAGCAATCAATATCTGAGAGCCAATTGATCTGCTGGTATATTTTCTGAAACCCCAATATTCATCTCTCAAGCATTTTTTCACTATTCCTTGTGTTTGAGAAGGCAATAACCCCAAAAAAGTCACAGCAAATCATTTTAAAAAAAAATTCACTTTAAACGACTGACCGTCATAGCGGAGTCTTGGGCTCAGGACTCGGCGAGTCAGCCCAGACTCGACCTCACTCAGCCAAGTCCGAGTCCAGGGATAGAAAAACCCAATAGAGCCGACTCAACTCTAGACTCGCAGAATCCTATAACTATGATGTGTGTGTGTGTGTGTGTGTGCACACGCGCGTGCGTGCGTGTTAATGCAATAGTTGATTTGGAGAGACAGGTTGGGGTTATTTTTTTGAGACATTGTTACACTACTAAAATCGCTCCAAAAATCTCTATTGTTGTAGCTAATATTGGAAGAGCATATACTCTGCACTTGTATTGTAATTGCTTTTACTTATAAAACAATTGAGATATGTGTTTTGGAGTGGGTTTTTTTTCTGAAAGGGTTTCCCCAAATGAATCTAGTGTTATGTGTTTAGTTGTTTAAATCTGAGATTTGCATGTGTATCTGATATGAAACAATTTAAGGGTTTGTAAGAAATTTTTACATTCACTCTCCAGTTAGAGATAGCATTTGGAAGCGTTATTCCTTACTTTGCTTCCTTTCAAGGAGGTGGTGTACATTGTAGACCATTACTGGTCACATGGAGCAGATTGGCTAGCGCTAAAACTTCATTATTGGTTGGAAGCTAATAATATTTTGATCAGCGAGCCCTTTCTATGCCTTAGCATGGGTACAAGCAAACCCACAAGAGGAAATAAAGATTAACAATTCATTTTTGTGTCTACCCAAGATGGATGTACTGGCTTTGATGACCAAAGATCTCCTCAAACCTGTTTAAAGGGAAAATGATATATATGTATTGTTGGCAAATGATATATAGATTGTTCTTAATTATATCATTCTCTAGAGTCTCCTACCACCACATCTTGCGTTCGATGCCTTTTAAACCTTCAAATGCAAATATTTGTACTGTAACTTTGTTCTTCTGAGTTTGCAATTGCACCTTTGGCTTCACCTTCTTCTTCTTGCCTGTATCTGTATCTACCTTTCGTGCAATCTTCACCCTCGATGGCAACACTCTCTTTGTGTGTGTGTGTGTGTGTGTGTGTTAATGCAATAGTTGATTTGGAGAGACAGGTTAGGGTTATTTTTTTGAGACATTGTTACACTACTAAAATCGCTCCAAAAATTATTCTATAAATATATATCGAATATTAATACTGATATATGTTTAAATAAATAAAAAAAATAAAGTGGTTAATAATATTTTTGAAATAATTCAAAACCTAATTATAATATAATGGCTCTGCTTTTTCGCTCTGCTAATCGCGTTCGACCTAAAGTTTTTTCTGTAAACTCTCTGGATCATCAAATTTTGACTTTTGCAAGAACTAAATATGCAAAGGATTTTAGTTGGATCAAAGGCAATGTCTCAGATGCCCAAGTGGAAAGTCGGGATGTTGGGCTCTCTAACTGGAGGAGTGTATCGAGGTCTCGCCGATGCGCTAAGTGGGCTCCCGCAGCTCCTTTTTTCCTGAAGATGTCGAACACTTTTGCTGCATTATTGTCCTCTTCCCCTAGGGTTTTTCCTGGGGCTTCTCCACGAGGGAGGCATAATGCAACACCGAATACGGAATACACCCTAAATATGTACCCTGGTATTTACTCTCCTCCGCATCGAAGAAATTGGTGCCCTACGCTTCAAAAGGATCGAGATATGGAGTATGGACATTTTCAAAAGCGGCAAAACTCTGGGACAAATTTAGCTCCCAAGAAATGCTAGACTTCTGATCACAATTGGACGGATTTTGGTAATCTATGCCCAGGCTCTTCCATGGATAAGGTATACTCTCCACTGCATAGAAGAACAACAAAAATAGAAATAAAAATAACAATAGTCATAATATAGTAGAAATACAGAAGGATGTAGATTTTTCTTTAACGACTAACCCTAATCAGACGAAAATAGTTGTTAAGCATGGTATGGTTAGCAAAATACAAAAGATGTGTGCAGAGTATGGCCTTTTGTGCAGGTGGAATGGCATAGGGGATTTGGCAAGAACTATAGCAAATTGGGTTAAAGTACAGTTAAACAATAAGGTATGCATTACTATCCTTCAAGAGAAATTTCTTTATATAGACTGCCCTAATAAAACACTAAAAGCGAAACTTCTTTCTGAGGGTCTTCCGAAATTTAGAAACACAGGGTTTTTTTACCCTCAACAGGACGCCTTTTTTTGATCCAATAAAATTGAAGAGTTTCCAAGTTGAGAAGGCAATTATGCTCAACAACCTCCCAATTTAACTTTCAGACAATGACTCACTCAAGGAGATAGGAAATAGTTTAGGGAAATTTGTAGGTTTTGTAAATTTTGACCTGGCTAGTGTAGAAAGAGTCATTATTGTCAGGATGAAACTCAATAAATCTATCAACTTCCCTCTGGAAGTTTGTTGTGAAACAAGGTCGATCATTATTCACCCTAAAATTATAGAAAGGGATTTTGAGGAAATTGGAAATACTTGTGAGGATCCTATTAGTTTGGTGGATTCGCAGAAGAAAATTAAAAACCGGGAGGCTTGCCTTTCACCATCGATTCGAAATAACTTTGTTAATAATAACACCAACGCTGAGAAGGATACTTGTGTTGAATTTATGTCAAACCATGGTGGTTTTGAGATACAAAGACAGGTAGGTTTAATCGAAACCTCTAATCAAAATAAAAATTTACTCAATTCTAAATTCCCCTCTTCATTACTTGAGGATGGGGAAAATTGTTTTTATCCAAGATTCCCGTATTTCTCAGAACCTATTCATAAAATTTCCTTAAATCAGAATATAGGAGGCTTTTGTTTTATCAATTATTCCCCTCAGCCAGATGAGACAATGGAGACGAGTAGTAACCCTCAACCAGCATGTTTTAATTCAGGAACTACCAGTAAGAACAATACAAATCTAGTATCAAAACCCATAATAACCAAGGATCCTAAAAGTAAAATATTGGCTAATTCAACAACGAAAGTAAATATTCTAGAAACAAAACTCATTTCACCTCAGGAAATAGAGCTATTTATAAAACCCGTAAACATCCAGATTTCAAACAATAGTATAGAAATTAACAAAAACTTAGCTACAGGTGTGGATACTATTGATTTCTCGCTATTATCTGATGATGAGACTAGTGACATAGAAGAAACCAACAAACAGAAGAATATACTAATTAAAGAAATAATGAAAAATGATATTTCGTTATCACTTTCAGATATTTCAAAGACTGCAGCAGTATCCCCTGTTAGAGTATCACCCACGACAGCACCTCTTTCCCAGGACATTAACAAAAACTTAAAAACAGATAAACATTATACTTTGGATAAGACATTGTTTGAGGAAAACAAGATTAGCATTCAAAAACCCATACCTTTAAACTCTTTTAAACCTAGTTCTGTGTTCTTAGATGGACATGAGTTTCTGAAAACTATAGACACAAATGACACAGAAATTGAGGAAATTAATGATATTTTAGGACTAAATGAGGACTCCGAGGATTTGCTATTATTAAAATTTATAGATTCAATGAGTCAAGAAGGAAAAGATCTTAATTCACCGATTGTTGGCCTGTGGTAAATCTTCCCCGAATTTTCCTAAACAATCTTTAAAAAGAGGTAGCAAATCTCTCTCTGAACTTAGGTAGAAAGATGGATCAGCGATAGGGCAAGTTAAAATAACATCAATTTTAAATGCAGGGAAGGGGAAGAACCTTCCCAAGGCGCCATGAAAATCATTTCGTGGAATGTTAGGGGATTAAATGCCCCTAACAAACAATGTCTTCTAAAAAAGAGTTTATCCTCTTTAGAGGCACCCCTGTTTCTGATTCAAGAAACTAAATTAGGACAAGATGGATATGTTAATTTTAGCAAGAAATTCGGAATCTGGGAAGTTAAAGGGGTAGATGCTGAAGGAGCTTCAGGTAGATTGGCTTTTATTTGGAATCCTAGGTTTATTTCGTTAGAGCTTCTGGCTTCTAAAACACAATGGATGGCTGCTAAGATTAATAATCTTAATAACAACCTGGAATTTATCATAATAAATATATACAAACCAAAATTCCTCCATGACAAGAGGACTGTATGGACCGAAATAGAGAACTTCATTAACAGCTTACCAAATCAAAACCTCTTCATGGGTGGGGATTTTAATGCTATTTTAGATATTAAAGAGAAACTAGGTGGTTCCAAAAAAATACTCAGACAACAACTGAATTAAGAGAATGGGTTCAATCTATAAATGGCATGGACATCCCTATGGATAATGGCATTTTTACATGGTCAAACAAACGAATAGATACTAAACATATATCAGAAAAATTGGATAGGTTTTTTTTACATAGGCAACTTAGCTAGACTCAATCGAAGCTTTAAATCTAATATTGTGGCACACTCTGGGTCTGATCATTTCCCAATTAGCCTAATTTTAGGAGACATAGTACCTAAAAAGAACCCCTTCAAATTTCAAAAAAATGTGGTTTAAAGATGAGGAATGCTTACCTAGGATTGAGGAATGGTGGAATGAAAAGAGTTTCAAAGGATCCAAAACCTTTATCTTAAACTCAAAACTCAAACACATCAAGCAAAGACTTATTGAATGGAACAAAGAACATTTTGGTAATATCTTCGATGCTAAAAACAAGCTTGAGGGAGAAATAGAAGAACTCGATGAAGAGATCGTTAGAGAAGGGATGAATTCTGAGACATATTCCAAAGAAAAACAATTATTACACAGCTATGAAGACATATTGGCCAAAGAAGAATCTTATTGGAAACAAAGATCAAGGGAACTATGGCTAGAAGGAAACAGAAATACTAAATTTTTCCATAACAGTTCCAAGGCTAAGCGTAATTTTAATCGAATTACTAAGATCAAGAAAGAAGATGGGACCTTAGTTGTAGATTCTGAAGATCTAGCGTCTGAAGCTGCTATTCACTTTGAGACTATCTTAAATAACTTAGAAGGATCAGATAGATTAGCTCAGAAGAAAATATTGAATAACATACCTAGAATTACAACTAATGAACATAATAAATTGCTTAATGCCAAAATTACTAAGGAAGAAGTAGAATATGCTCTGAAACATCTCCATCTAGATAAATCCCCTCGACCAGAAGGATTCCCTACTTTCTTTTTTCTGCAATGCTGGAACTTTATTGGTGACGAAGTTGTTGCGGCTTTAGAAGGAATGAGAAACTCAGGTAGGATTCTCCAAGAAATCAACAATACGTTTATACCTTTAATCCCCAAAAATTCAAATCCTTATGGATTTGATAATTATAGACCCATATCCCTCTGTAACACAATATATAAATTATTCACCAAAACTATAGCAAACAGGCTAAAAAGGCTACTTCCCCTCATCATTTCGGAGGAACAATCCGGCTTTGTCCCTGGAAGATCTATCCTAGATGGAGTTATCATAGCACAAGAGGCTATTCATACAATCCAACACAACCACCTCCCTAGTATGCTTATTAAATTAGACATCAAGAAAGCATATGATAAGGTAGACTGGCGATTTCTATGCAAATGTTTAGAATCCTTTGGTTTCTCTAAACAATGGATCAACCTAATTTTTGAATGCATCTCTAGACCTAAAATATCGATACTGGTAAAGGGCAATCCTGTTGGATTCTTCAACATCTCTCAAGGAATCAGACAAGGCGATCCTTTATCCCCTTTTCTTTTTATAATTATGGCAGAAGCTTTAGGTAGGTCCCTAACTAAGGCTAAGAGTGATAACTTGATTTCCGGCATCAAAATTACTGAAGGAGTTGAAGCTTGTACCCATCAACAATTTGTTGATGATAACCTTCTTTTTGGGAATGCTACGTTAGTAAAAGCCAAAGCTATCAAAAACATCCTAGACCTGTATTCCAAAGCATCGGGGGCAAAATATTAACAAAGGAAAATCTTAAATCTACTTTCTAAATACCTCAGAGACTATACAGAGATATATCTGTAGAATTCTAGAATTCGACAAAGGAGAATTACCATGCAAATACTTAGGGCTTCCTCTAGACAAGGGCAACAAATCAACTAATCTTTGGGATAGATTTTTGAATAATATTGATAAAAAAGCAGAACCTTGGAAAGGGAAGTGGCTTACTAATGCTGGCAAAACAGTGATGATCAAATCTGTCTTGTCCGCAATTCCAACATACCAAATGATGTGTCTGAGCCTCCCCAAAGGAATAGAAAGAGATATTAACAAAAAACTAAGGACCTTTTATTGGCAAGGATCAAGTGACAAGAAAAAACTAGCAATGATTGCATGGGACAAGATTTGTAAACCTAAGGAGGATGGAGATTTGAATATTAAAAACATCAAACAACAGAATATAGCATTAGGTGCAAAACTGGTGTGGAAAAAGTATAAAGATCCTGTAGCTAAATGCGCTAAAATTCTGAGAGACAAATATTTAGATGGTAATGACAATTTAAGTATCTTTAGACATAGTCTCCCTCCAAATGGCTCAAGACTATGGAACTTTATTTTAGAATGCAGGAATTGTTATCACTGAAATTTGCACCTTGTTGAGTAAACCCAACAATCTAGTGATACATGGGAAAGCTCCCCTGATTGTGGGCTCAGATATTGGGAGCTGACCTCCAGAGTAAGCTGGTTATTGATGGCACCTCACCTAATACTTCCTTAAACTAAGATTTTTTGCAAAGGAAAAGGGGTAAAAGGAAACATAAAAATGAAATCTAATCTCCTAAAGGTGATGCACCAAAGTATTAAGTCTTTGAAATCTAACAGGTATCCAACACACAAGAGAACTAGTAAAGATAAGCTCGAATACACAACTCAATGACACAATCCCTGCATAAGAAATTTGT
>MU225942.1:283695-294569 GCA_018584345.1 Thuja plicata
TTCCCTTGAATCATTGCATCTATGGAGGTAGCGCCGCTGGCAAGCTTTCATTAGGTTTGATCCCCGTCCATTTGCTAATCTTTCCATTCCGTAGAAGTAGTAGCAAAGCAGTGAGTAGTTTAGTAGTTGGAGTTTGATGAGTGAAATTGGAAGTGATATAAATTAAGGAGAAAGAATCAATTGAATATACATTGCAAAGCTAGATCCCATCATCATCATGGCAAGAATCTGATATCCTTGAATGAACAACGTAAGCCCGCCTATGTGATTAACCAGCAAATCACATTAATATAACTGAGTTAGGATCCACAGGTGTAAGGAACCTTGGAGTTTTCTCATGTCCTTCATGAGTATTTACTTTTCAAGAGAGGGTTGAGTGTTTGATATCCTGTATCAAGTATTCGATTCCTATATGTTATGTAGTGGTACAAAACTCACATCAACAATACCTTCCTCCAAATATAGTAGAATAGGTAACGGATATATGAGGGTACAAAATACTAAGTAACTAAAATAGAACACCTCGAGAAGATGCTCAAGAGAATTAATGACAATTGCCATTATGAATATGAAATACCAAAAAATCCTATGATTACATGCGCTAAGTTGGGAAACAGATATCTGTTTGAGTAGGTTAGTATAGGAAATTAAGGAATGGGACAAGTGTAATGTGAACTGAGGACATGGGAAATAGGACAAATGGAAAACCTATATAGGAATAGGACAAATGTAAAACTTATACAAGAACAGGACATATAGAAACTTATACAGGAATCTAACATTAGGAAAGAGTGGGAACAGCAGTTCTATCAAAATATAAATACATATTACCACACAGAAATATCAAAGGACAGAAGGAATTTAAAGCTTAAGATAAAAGTTATCATGGTAATCTCTTATCTTTAAGTCAATACGAAAGAAAGTTGGTATTGACTTCAAGTAAGAAATTACCATGCTGGTTTTTTATCCTTGGTCTAATAAACTTCAGCAGCATTAAGATAAGTTTCCTTCCAATAGCAGAGCATGATAGTAGTCATGTATAATGGAGATATGTGCTTGTTTATATATATATATATAGAGCATGTTAACAGCAAAGATCAATGGAAGATGTAAAATTAGCATATAATATATAGGTATATATATATACATATAGACAAGACCGGATATTATGCTTTTACAAAGCAAGTTATGCTGTAATCTTTTTCTGCTCTTAATGATATGATTCATCAAATGTATGTATTTATATTGACCTCCTGAAAAATATTTTTGGGTCTAACAAACTTGGCTGGATAGTATTGCCTCTGCAGATGTTTTTGACTACAGGAACAGCTCAATCATGGAAGGATAGAAAAGGATTAGAGACTTGGATTATGGCTTTGCTCAAGAATGAACAATTCAGAGCTTTCAAGTCAAGACAAAGGCATTAGGGCAATTGTACAACCAAAGGCAAAATAAGATGGAATGTACTTAGATGTGGTATCATGTAAAAGACGGCTTGTTTTACTTACTGTGTATGAGGGAATGCCCTCATAAGGATGTGTAATATGTAATATGATGATCTGGACCTAGGTCCCAAGCTAGATTGGAGGTTTTCTTCTCCATTCTTTCCTACCAGTGCCCGCAATGAATGGAGACTCTGTAAATTATAATTTATAAATAAAATTTTGGGTACGGCCTTTTACCAATCAAAAAAAAAATAATCGCTCCAAAAATCTCTATTGTTGTAGCTAATATTGGAAGAGCATAGACTTTGCACTTGTATTGTAATTGTTTTTACTTATAATACAATTGAGATGTGTTTTGGAGTGGGTTTTTTTTCTGAAAGGGTTTCCCCAAATGAATCTAGTGTTATGTGTTTAGTTGTTTAAATCTGAGATTTTCATGTGTATCTAATATGAAACAATTTAAGGGTTTGTAAAAAAAATTTACATTCACTCTGCAGTTAGATATAGCATTTGGAAGCGTTATTCCGTACTTTGCTTCCTTTCAAGGAGGTGGTGTACATTGTAGACCATTACTGGTCACATGGAGTTCTTAATTATATCATTCTCTGGAATCTCCTGCCACCATGTCTTGCATTCGATGCCATTTAAACCTTCAAATGCAAAACTTTGTACTGTAACTTCATTCTTCTGAGTTTGCAATTGCACCTTTGGCTTCACCTTCTTCTTGACTGTATCTGTATCTACCTTTCGTGCAATCTTCACCCTCGATGGCAACACTCTCTTTGTCTTTATCCATGGCCGAAATGTTGCTCGATGGTGATGGTGATGCCTATAACTGTCTTCTCCAACCTTGCTTCTTTGCTCCTGTATCCATCAGGAACTGCTTTGTAGCCTTGCATAATGATCTTAACCAAATTCATTTAGGTCACGTGTGGCTTCCACCTCTCCTTTTATGGCACAATTATTTCCTTTAGGACCGGGACCTGGATATGATCTCCCCGTAAGAGTACGGATGTGTCTGACGAAGGGTCCTTGTGTCATACAACTTCCTCAACTGTTTCTCGTGCGGATGCTCTTGCCCCTATCACGCGGTCCTCTCCGCCCTTCGAATAGCTACCCTCTTCTTACCTCTTACGTCGTACGGCTCTCCTACTTGATGTTTGTAAGTCGTTTATGCTGGTAGCCCTACTCTCCCTTCGCTTACTACTTGTTTCGTTCCTTCCATCACCGTGATCTTCTTCCCCTGGTCACTGCTCGATCTATAGTTCGGGGGAAGCTCTGACTTCGTACGGTATATATTTTTTCCTTGGACGGCCCTATATATCTCCGCTTGTGTACGGCTTCTTCTGATATCATGTAGGACTGTACAGTCTTTTTACCACCATATAGTGGTATTTTTCCATCTTAATATCACTGTACGGTGATGTGGCCTCCAGGTTATTCATTTTTTTTTATAGGTCGTACGGCCTTATCTCTTTTGCCGCGGGACCTCTTCACCCTGTCGTACGGTGGCACCTTCACCATACAATGTTTTCTTCCACCGTCGGACTTCGTACAGTGTGTTCACCATACGGTGCTAGCTGACACCTGTACGGAGTCGTACGACGAGTGAGTTCTCTCTTTTTTATTTTTTTTGTTTGCTCTACTTGTGGAATGATGGGCGTACGACAAGCTTGTGGAGAGCTTCGAACTTTTATCATGGGTCGTACGGTCTATTATCTCCTCCCTTCCTTTCTAGTCGTACGGTCTCTCTTTCATACCATGTGGGACCATACGGTTTTTTCTCTATCGTGTGGTGGTCTGCTCCATGCGCAGCGCTTCATTGTCATACGGTGAGTTCTTTGGTGGTTTTTGTTTTTACCGGAGAACTCACAGATACTTCTTTATTAATTCCATCAAGTGTTTACATTGTATGCACACGGCAAGTACCACAATACCAACATTAGAATGATATACCACAGATGCAAGTACATGACATATATAGATGTTGAGGGAGTTGCGAGTGCCAACTGTCGCAACCATTCCCAACTACCTATCCCTCGACCTAACTAACAAGTACTAACAACACTTAGTTTACCCGACAACAACAACCAACATAGTCAGACATGTAAGTTCATTATGAGACTACCATTATAATTTCTTATGTATGTCTAGTCAGCAATGGAGATCAGGGAATAAATCATGTTCTCTGTATTTCTAAAATTTGGGATCAATATTCAAATTCTGTATTTCGGAAGTATGTTTCTTTATACTTCTTACCACTAACCATTTCATAAATCTTTATCATTCTCTCCCGATCAAAAAAAAATCTTTATCATTCTCTTGCAAAAGGAAACCATAAGTTCAAAACATCAAACAAACTACTGGAGAGGCAAAAAAATTTGGTTCAAAATCAACTAGAAATTATACACTATCCTCCTTAACAATCTAGAGCTTACTTTCAAGGTAGAAACATAGTCAATTACTAATTTATGTTCATGCGAAACCTCCCATAGAAAAACTTGTATAATCTGCATAAATTTGTTCATAGCTTTAGGTTTTAGTCTTACGATTTAATTAGATCTCACAGACTTTAACTTGGAGAATGACTCTATTGTATGCATAGTTCAAAATATCGTTATCGGCAACTTATCGCCGAGGGAAAAAAAAAAGATATTGAGAAATATCGGAGATAAGTCGAAAACTTATCGGGAAAGTTTCAGGAACTTAAAAAATTGCTTAAATTTAATTAGAAATGCATTTTTTTTTGCAAAATTCAATGAGGAGATGCATCTAATGAGTTTGTAAATGAGTAAACAAACCAAACAAGCTGATCTAGATATATATAAATGCAAATAGGGTACAAAATCACATCCTCCTGTGGAATGTTGATGGTTGGTAGCCATACTCTGATAGTCTGAACTCTGAAGCAAACTAAAAAGAGCAAATTGTCTTTGTAAAACTATAAGCAAACACAAGTACAATATCAAAATAGTCTACATCTTCCTCTTCTCCTTCCTAGCAGCTCTACTAAAAACTATTGGAGTGGGAGTGGATCTAGCCCTAGATGATTGTATCAACTTCACTTTCCAAAGGTTCAACAACATCAAATCTTGGCTTCCATAAACCATATAAAAGCCTTTTTCCTGCAATCATTTTCAAACTCGTCCATTTTAAGTTTTTTACCTGGTAAATGACCTAGCTTATACATATTACAACCAATAACGTGTTTTGTTCTCAAATGTTGTATTTCCCCGTGTAATTATTACATGGTTGGTTAACAATGTGCCCCAATCTCCACTCTTCTCGTTAAGTTCAAAATTCATTGAAAGGAAAACCTACATGAAAACTGATATTGACCCAAAATAAATACTCAAAGGGATTTCACAAATTTTAGTGGTCCATGACCACATCGCATTCTTGGTCAGCATTGATGGCTGGTTAACAATTTGCCCATATCTCCACTCTTCTCATGAAGTTCAGAATTCACTGAAAGGAAAACCTACATGGAAATTGATATTGGCCCAAAATAAATACTCAAAGGGATTTCATAGATTTTAGTAGTCCATGACCACATCGCATTCTTGGTCAGCATTGATACTTTTCGTATTCCAAGTTTCCAAAACATGATTAAGATCATCAATATATGCAATAAATTCTTAGTTGTACTTGGTGACCATCAATAAATTTGTTAGATGCCAAAACATGATTATGAGAAAATATATCGATGGTCAACTATAGCGCAAACAATGAATTCTGAGCTATACTGTCACATAAAACCATTGAAGAAAACAAGAACATGCCTAATGACAAAAACTTTAAATTCAGATAGGTTGAGACACTTAATAAGCCTAATTCAAATAGGCTAAGACTGCGGCCGATAAGTTTTTGGCTTATCTCGATAAATTACCAAATTATTGGCGATATTTTGACAAGTTATCTGCGATAAGTTTCCAATTTCTCTGGGATATTTCTCGCACGAAAGTTACGCAATTTGTCATTGCGTATAACTTCTCGCGATAAGTGGACTTATCGCAGAGATATCTGCGATATTTTAATCTATAATTTGTATGTGTTGTGTCATCTTGTGTTGTCTAGCAATACACAAAATTAAAATACTAACACACGCATAACACCCAAAATGGTTCAACATTAACAAGAAAATGGTTCTAGGCAGGAAGAGGAGCGAAGGGGGGTTTTCAAAATTGGAGTTTGCAAGAGAGAAGGATGATGATTGAGACGATGATCCAGATGGCTATCAAGAGGTTTGTGTTTCGGTGGTTGTCTATTTTGTCCCTGCTTTGCCACTGGGTGCGGACATTGTCGTTGTGTGTGCGGTTGGGGTTTCTTTGCCCCCCTAAGTTCTCTTTTATTCTACTCTTGGCTGTGATTTTTACACTTACGGTTTGGTGGCTACATTGTTTCTGCGCCGATATGGGCTAGGTCCTTTGTGAGAAATATGTTGCTCTCTAGTTTGTTGCCATCTATGGAGGATGTATTTCCTTGTATTTGGTTCCTTTGCTTTCGTGTGTCCAGTCTGGAATGGCTTGTAGTGGCTTTTGGTTTTCCTATGTGGAAGACTCTTTTGGTGTGGAACCAAACCCGTTGGTTTGGTGTTGACTTTGCAATACTACTTGGCACCTTTACGGTGGAAGGATGCTCGTTGGGGTCCCTATTCTTGCGGCAAGGCTAAATATGATGCTTGCTTGGGATCTTTCTGCAATACGTGTGACCTTGTTCATCACCTTGGGCACTTGGGGTGATTGGAAAACTTGGTGGATACTCCACACTAGTTGGAGTATGTTTCAAATCCCTTGTTGCGGGGTAGTTGCCCTAGCCTCTACAGTTTCAGCTGGGGGAGTTTTGGAGATTTGGCTAATGGTTCTGTGGACTTGGGTCCTATTTCAGATGCTATGTGAAGGTCTGTGGACCTGCAGTGGCTCTTTGAGATTTTTGCTTCGTATGCTCAGAGGGACCTCTCGGTTGTGGTCTCTTTGCCAATTGGAAAGGGATCTCATCTCCTATTTTTCCTCTTAGTGGTGTGGCTTTGTACTGGGTTTATGTGGACTAGTAGTGATGCAGGCCATGGTGGCGATATGCTTTGTACAAGTCTTGTTGGGCCCAAATGGAGACTTTAGACGACTACTTCCTCTCTTTGTGAGTTGTGCTTGGAAGAAAGTTTGTGGCCCCGGTTAGGAGATTCTGGCTTGACAACCTCCTTACTATTTTGGGGGGTTGTCTGAGGGTCCTTCTCAAATGGAATTACTTGGTGTGGCTCCAAATTGGTATGGTTGGGATAGTTGCCCACTTGAGATTTCTAGTGGTATGAAGGTGTTCTGGCAACCGACAAATGGGGACTTACTCCCATTTGTCGATGATGATGGTACGGGATCTTGCTCCTATCATTGGTGTTGGATGTTGTGCTTATGTTCTCGTGTTGCCCCTATGGTGCTCATTGATGCAATGAGCCATGCTCTGGTCGATGGGAATGTGTTACTCTATCTATTGGTGGGGCTAAGGAAATCTTTCCACTTGCTAAATTCTTGATGATGGAGCCTACATTGTCTTCCAGTGAGGTACCTTTTGCCCTTTGTAGTTGGATGGTGGAAGTTGCTGTTGAATTTGGGTTTCTTTTTGTTTTTCTGGTCGGACTGTCCATCTTAGCTAGTAGGGACAATGGTCTTGTTTTCTCTTGTGGCTAGTCATTTGCTAGAAGTTTTCAAGGGCTCGTTGTGGTCGGTGGTTTTTCGTTATTGATTGCAGCTAGTCTTGGGGTTGTTCGATTGGCCTTTATGTTTACTTGGCACATTCTATTTGCTCCTTCCTCTTTCACGGTTCCTATTGAGGTGGAAGTGTCTCCTATGGAGGTGGAGGTTTGCTTCGTGAAAAAAGAGGTTCTTAATGTTATGTGGGCTTTGCTTCTCAATGGTTGGTTGGTTGTGGTTTGGAATAGTGGTGTTCTTTCCTTTTGGTTGATCTCTTCCTTCTCTACTACTATAGAGGTGGGCTCCTTTTATATTGAGGTGGAAAGGAGATGTGCAGTGGGAAAGTGAATTCTCAGTTGGGAAAAGGTTGTCTTGTACTATTGGAGGATTTGGGATACTATTTTGGTGTCCAATAAGCCCCACTTTGTGGGTTGCTGGCAGTGTGCTGATAGTGGCTTCTTTTGGCATCTACATTGCAAGTGGCCTATTGTTCTCCTAGTTGACCTCTTGAGGAAAACTGTTTACTTTTCTATCAGTGTGCCTTTCATGGCCTTGCTTTGTAACAACCAGCACTCTTGTCGATGTGCTGTTGGTCTCTTGACAGCCCCCTTGACAGGCTGCTTTAATAATAAAAAACACCCACATTTATATTAAAAATCATATAGGAAATGAATATGCAACATTCATTGGATTTGAATCAATAATGTGTGGAAAGTTTTTCTAAAAAAATTATTCATAATAGTGTAGAGTTAATTTTAACAATGACTTGAGAAACAGAAATCAACCAATTATTGACAATGACTACAGTTTGGAACATCTCAAATACCTGTACTATTATGTAAAGCCATATATATGCCCAAAAAGACCACAAAAGCTCTACCAACCATACTCCTAAATCTGAGATTTTCTTCACCGTGCCCGCTCTTGGAACAACCACACAAACAGCATGAATAGGATACAAGTCAAATGCAGCAGAACCTACAAGTGTTGCAGGGCCCAAACCTACAAAAATTAGAAAAACATTAAGAGTTATTCTTCATCTTGCCAACATTTAAATCTAACATAAGTTAGGAATAATCTTATTGAACTTGAAATTATATCACTAATTCACATTTATGAATATGGAAGTTGTACTCTTCACTCCTCTATACAAGCATGTGTTGGAAGCACAGTACAAGTCAAAAGAAAATGAAACAAAAGAAGAATGTAAGTTGAAAGACTACCAACATAAAAGGTAATGCAGGTGCATCCAAGCCCATGAGTAATCTTGCATCACAAAAAACAAAATAAAAGGTGGTTTAAAGGATTTTTGTTTTGTGTGCAGGTTTTTGAGTAAACTGCATGAGAGATTTATCAAAGAGATTAGGAGATTGTTCCATCTACTTTGGCAACAATGTTGAACACAATTGCATATTCAGAAGCAACTTTTCTCTTCAGCAGCAGCATTGTCACTTTGACAACAGCCTGTGACATCTTCAATGACACTATTGCATTTTCAGCAATAATTGATTCCCGTGGTGGTACTTTGGTAGTACTTTAAATTCAATAGCAAATGGGGTGAGTTCAACAACTTTAGCAACAAAACCAAAATGACTACTCGTAGTGATGATTCATGATTGTGTTAACTCCACCAGACAGCTGGTAATGTCTTCTGTCCAAATTGACTCATTGTATGTCTCTACCCTATCATAATGGATCTATGTGTTTTCCTTGGTTCCATGTAGGTACTTTGGTATACATAAAAGCTACTTTTGAATTTGTTTGATATAAATCAAAGTAGACTGACTATTACAAACATCAAGCAATTGTCTTAAATTTTAATGGTCTATCAAGAAACCAAAGTCATTTTAGAAATGTGTGATTAGTTTGATGATTGGAATTTATGCAATCAACTATGTGGAGTTTAAGCCCAATAAGGGAAATCCAAACCCTTGAATAGGCATATAAATATGCAAAACACAGGCAGAGAATACTTAGACAGAAATTGTGCCTTAGATTGAGGGAAAACAGAATTTTTAGGAAACAAGAAAGGGAAACAGTTGGGGAATTTAATAGGCGAATTTTAAGGAAAATAAAAGCATCTATCTTACATTTCAAAGGCAGGAAATAAGGCACCAGAAGAGAGAGAGAGAGAGAGAGAGAGAGAGAGAGAGAGAGAGAGACTGTCCTCTTGTTTTCTCTCTTCAATGTCAACTCTTCTCTGATATAAGCCTTTGTCATGACTAATGCATGACCAACCTGACATATAAATACACTATCATATGTCTGTTATCATCACCATAAACAGTCCCTTACATCCCTCAGTGTATTGTTTTAACTTTTGACTTATATCTTAGTCTAGACTTTCAGTCCATCCTCCTTCTACTACTCTTCTTTTGTAGACTTAGAACTTTAACCTTCTTCAAGACCAACTCCACCTTTATCAGTAGACAATCTTTGTGAGCCAATGACCTTGTCCAAGGACATGAAATTTTTCTGATTATCTTCTCATGATTCCATTGTGTCAAAGACTTATCTAACTTTCTAGGTGAAACAATTTCAGATTCAAGTCTTTCACAGTTTTTTTCCTTGAGCTTAAGCTGATTTCTAATATCTTATTCTATTTTCTTTGCTTCTACAACCTAAACCTTCAAATCAACTATCAATTTTTCTGCTTCTCCAAGAGCTCAACATGTCTTGGTTTTTCTCACTTTCCCTTCTTGCAGCAGCAACTTCAAGTTCTGATTTTTCTTTCTACGTCTCTTGATTTCATTTAGAGCACTTATTAGCTCCTCTTCAAAATCTACTTCTCTTTCTTCTTCATCAATATGATCTTCATGAGAACCCATGTGTGCAATCAGGATCAACCTCCAAGCGTTTAAGCTCTTTTTCCCGAAGGAACCCAAATCTAATACCAATTGAAGAGCACGCAAAAAATACTGAGCGGGGTTGAATCAGTATTTTAAACTTATAAAAGCACAAAACCACATAAAACAGAGAATGAGTAGAGAGCAAACATCAAGATGAAAACACCAAATTTATCGTGGAAAACCTTTTTAGATAAAAAACCACAACAAATCAATAGCTTTCATTAAACAAATGGGCACCTGTAATGTCCCCGTTTTTGTCAGCATCTGAGTTTAAGAGATTAGCCTATTATTGTGATCCTCGTAGACTAATTATTGCAGATAGAGGATCTTCTGAGGCACAGACTTGGCTTGGGAGGGCCTTGTCTTCCCCACAATTCAGTAAGTTACAGGTTGGTCTTCGTTTGGCTCAAATTGGACTTTGTTTGAGCTTAGTTTTGGTGTGCTTACTATTTGTGGTAAGTCGGGTGTTGATTGAGATGGACCCATTCTATTTTTGGAAAGTGCATTTGGCCACATGGAGAAATAATAGGTGTGACTCCTATTTCAAACGGCATATTAAAATGATGAGTATTTTAGGAGTTATTAAATTTTAGTGGCCAAATTATTATTAAATCATTAAATAGCTTATTATAAAATTATAAATTAACTTTATAATTTCACTTAAGTTGAGGGTTGAGCCATCATTGGAAGGGGCCATTTATTTACTTGGTTTTAAGCCTAAGTCACATTATTATAATGATACTTTATTATAATAATGTTTTTAAAGGAAGTTAAAAAAGAGTTTTGTTGAGTGGAATTCATTTGGGAAACTTTTGCTTTTAAAGGAAGTTGTTAAAAAGGAGTTGTGTTGAGTGGAATTCATTTGGGAAACTTTTGTTTTTAAAGGAAGTTGTTAA
>MU225942.1:296751-310796 GCA_018584345.1 Thuja plicata
TTGTGTTGAGTGGAATTCATTTGGGAAACTTTTGTCAATAGAGGATTATAAATATGAGCCCATTTGATGAGAAAAACATCGATTGAATATATTATATTTTGTTTGTTTTCTCTGAGGAGAAGTTTCTAATATGTGCCCTTGCTGAAGTATAAGAGTCAAATTGGCTTCTAGAAGACTGATTCTTCTGAAGTTAATATCAATTTGTTGCTGAAGTATAACAAATTGTAATTGCATCACCTCTCTGCTGTGAAGTCTGTGGCTAAGAGAGTTTGTATGAGTTCGGGGTTTATGCACACTGAGCGTGTAGATCTCTTTAATTCTGATTTGTCTACATTTTACTGAGTTCTACTGGAAGAGTGTGATTTATTGCAAGGTCTGAAGTATTGTATCAATCTGCAATTTATTTCTGGACTGATTGGTTTTGTGAGAGCAGCGTTTGTATTCTTGGAGCTGCGTTTTAGTTTGGCTGGACAGGTTCCTCAATAATTAAATTTCGTGGATTTAGAATTTTAAATTCATTTTCCAGAATTTTGCAAGTTTATGTTTTGAATAAAACTGTTATGTATTGGATTTAAGAAATGCAAGTGCAATGAATATATAGATAAAGAGCAATTTCTAGAATTCGTCAAATATTTGTATCTTGTAAAGGTAATTCTATTAAGAACTATCTTTGCCTACAAAGTGTTTGCTAAAATGCTTAAATTCTGAATTTGTTAAGAAGTTGGAGTTATTAAAATTGTAGCCAAGTTGGGTTCATTACAGCACCAACCCAAATTACATAAGTGAGCACCAACCCTCCTCGAAGCACCAACTTCAGTTTTCACACCAAATCAAATGCACTGAAATTTAATAACACTTTTCAAGACACAATCAGTACTTCAATCACCATACAGTATGTTGAAATTGACAACCAAAATATAACCCAAACCAAAATGAAGACAGCGATTAACAACAAAATAAATAATCTTGAAAATCTTAACATGCAACATACATGCTTGTTTCCATAAACTCTAAACAAGGAAGGAATGGATGAGGTATTTATCAATTACTTCAAAATTCAAAACAATTATTTTTTTAATGATGATTCAATCCCTTTCAATGCTGACATTACTCAGTTGTCGTCAGGAATAAGCCGCCCCACTCACAGTCAACGGAAGACTCTGAAACCGTTGCTCAAAAAAGATAAATAAATTAATGAGCCACCAAGAATCAAAGTCTAAAACTATCAAAGTACACAGACACCTGCAACCACCATACACCAAGAATAATACCATATCGTCTAACTAAATTACCACATCCAACAAATGATATTTATTTCACCAAACAATACATACACAATATGATTGCCACTAATTAAGAAAATTGTTGACTAGCTTTGACATCAATGACAAAATATTCAATACAGTGAACATCAAGAAGAAAGATCACGAATGACAGAATCTTACAAAGTATTTGATAACATTTTGAAGAGTGGCAGAGTTTATGAAGAGATGAGGAATACTCTTGTATAGAAGATTTGGGACAATGAAAGAAGAAAGAAATCATGTTAAAGATGTTATGGATGAGAGAATAAGAATAAGGATGTGGTCAAAATAATCGATTTCTTGGATCTTCTATCTTATAAAATAAATTGATATTAAGGATAACAATGAATTAGTATCAAGGAATAAAAACAACCTAGCATCTACATAATTGGTTGGAAAGTAAGGGATTAGTTTATACATATACAAGATCCTAAATGATAAAAGACTACATACTCTTCACCATAAACATAAAGGTATTAAAGACTTTGAAGAATGAGGAGTTATCACTTGAGAGAAAATGACAGAAGAAATTTCCATACAAGAAGATAGCAAAGAGCAGGACACTCATTTAGCTGGAGCAAATCAAAAATGTTGAAGATATGGAGACCCTAACAAAGATATCATAAGATAATCCTCATCTAGCAGCCATGAACAAAGAAGGAAGAGTTGAACATGCATGAGACAATGATGGGATCACTAAGTTCCTAACTTGTGAAACTCAATAAAAATAATGCAAATTCACTTGAGCAACAATAGAGGAAGTTTGTTACCCAAGAAGTATCAAGTCATCCAAGAAAGAGGAGCGTTAGAGCAAGAGGGAGCATTAAAGAGTCCTTGACTAGGGGAGTAATGTACTCTTGTGCATCTGAAGTGAGTATACAATCAGATGTTTCTCATGATCCATTCAAGGACAAAAGTTTGATGAACATGCCTTTTCCATTGATGTCAAAGGGGGAGAGATATAGAAAGAGGGAGAATTAGAAGAGACGAGAAAGAATACATTGCTATCGATGACAAAGGGGGAGATTGTTGGAAATATGGTCACTGATGTCAAAGGTAGAAAAATAAGGTGTCATTGATGTCAAACATAAAAAGACAAATGTTTGTCATTAACATCAAGGTGAAATGAGTCATCGCCATTAATGTCAAGATACATCAGCAAGATCATAAGTGGTATAATTAAAAATTGTGATTAATATCTCCATCCATATCTCTGTCACAATTCTTTAGCGTCAATTACACCACTTATGATCTTCCTTATGTAACTTGACATTAATGGTGATGACTCATTTCATCTTTGATGTTAATGATAAACATTTGTCTTTTTACGTTTGACATCAATGACAACTTATATTTCTACCTTTGACATCAATGTCAATATTTCCAACACTCACTTCATGGAGGCATTACGATATAAATTAAGTTTGAAGATTGAAGAAGAGAAATCAAGTTACACCATCAATATGCAAATTTGAGAAGGGAGTGAGGTTGATAGTTTAGTGAGCAAATATATGACAAAGGCTTAAGCAGATTTATGAAGGCTCTATAAACCTAATCATGAAGACTTTATGAGACTTGTGAAGAGGGTTTCATGCAAAGATAAGGAAAACTTTTATGAGGAAAATAGAACATATTGAAGAGAGTTGTAGCTCTTGTTAACACAATTTGAATGAGAAGTTGGTGCCTCTAATGGGCAAGTGCTCACGAATTGAATGAGGGGCTAGTGCCTCTAGTAGGTTGAGCCTACGAACTTCATAAAAGATTATTATAGAAGCGAGTAATTTGCCATGGTTTTCTCCCATAATGGTTTCCACCTAAATATTATATTATTGTGTTCTTCTCACGTGCATATTTCTTAAAATTAAGTAAGTGATTCTTGTAATGGTAATTGTATATTCAATAATGAAGACGAAGGTTACATTATATAGGCAATTACATTACGATGTTTCTATAAGAAACAAACATAAACAAAAGTCAGAAATAGAAACTACCTAAACAAACTAAGACAACTAAGATGACCATTAAAAAAACATTACATTAATTTAATATCCTCCCTTAATGGTCATCATTCTAACAACCCTACAGAAGACATAATTTGTGGGTCTTTTGGTACAAATGCATGGAAACAACCCTACAAAAGACATAATTTGTGTGTATTTTGGTACAAATGCATAGAAGAATGCTCTGCAAAATGAACCTGTTGTTGAGACCCACCTTAATTCTGAAAAACTTTTGGAAATGACCAAGATAACCAAAATCCTTAAAACCTGATATTGGGAGACAAAATTGTCCCTCCCTGGAACTAGAGATACCGAGAACAACTTCTCAAACTAAAACCATGATTTTGAGAAGAAAATCATCAAACCCGAACTGCTTCAAAAAAATAGGCACAATTTTGTTGAAAATTTTGGCAAAAACTTTTGCATATGAGTCCTACGACGCAAAACAGATTGCAAGAGACCACAATTTTTGAAGAAAAAATCGCCAATCCCTCCAATGATTTTTTCGGAAAAAAAAAACAAAAAACCCTAAGACCAACAACACTAGTCATGATTTTTTTGGAAAAAACCAGAAACCCAGAAATGATTTTTGAGGAGGAAATCAAAAAAAAAACTAGACACCATTTTTTAAGAGAAAAAATCAATCAAAACCAAACATGATTTTTATGGAGAAAAATTTATCAAAACCCACAGACAATTTTTTTAGGAAAAAATCATGAAAACCCTAACACTAAAACATCAACCGTGATTTTTTGTGGAAAAAAACAAAAAACCCTCCTGTAGAAAAAGAACCCATGATTTTTGTATGAAAACATTGGGCAAAACACGAAAAATGCAACCATGATTTTTAGGAGAAAATTAGGCAAAACCCTTTAGACAGTGTACGATGGAATAGAGACATTGTGCAGCAAAAAGAACCTCAGCGAGTAGCTGGCACAAAATCTGAGACACAGATTAGCATACGACACTTTGTTTTTGAGGAAAAATGGTAAAACCCTTGTGCGAAACGATTTTTGTGGAAAAAATTGTACAAAAACCATGAAAAAACGACATTTTTTGGAGAAATGTGAAAAAACCATATTTTTTGGAAAACAAATTAGCCAAACTCTTAAAAACCCCATCAACCCTCTCTGATACTATGTAATGGTAATTGTATATTCAATAATGAAGACGGAAGTTACATTATATAGGCAATTACATTATGATGCTTCTAAAAGAAACAAAAGTTGGAAATGGAAACTACCTAAATAAGCTAAGACAACTAAGATGACCATTAAAGAAACATTACATTATTTTAATAATGATGCTAAGGTTGATAAAGTTTAAATTGATAAAAGTTGATGTTATACTAATCCAACCCCCCTTTCTCCGTATAATTGTGTGTTCATCAAAGTGGATCAAAGAAGTTGAAGCCACAGTTTTACAAACCATTCAGGATCTCCAAGAGGATTGGAGAGATGGTGGCATATGAGTTGGATATACCTAAGAGGAGGAAAGTACACAATGCTTCCAAGTATTTTGCCTGAAGAAGGCACTTGGACATAATGTAGTTCCCTCTTCTAAGTTTCCTCCTTCGAATGAGGAAGGTAAATTGGTGTTGATTCTAAAGACAGTGATTGATTACAAGTGAGATTACTCTGGGGAAGACAACTATTAGGGAGTATTTGAAGTGGAAGAGCTTGCAAGTGGAGGAAGCTACATGGGAGAGTGAGCGGATTTTACAGCATCCAAACTTGCAATTGCTTAGGGACAAGCAATTCTATGGAAGGAGTGTACTATCTCCTTCTCAAACCTAGCCAGCGATGTGTTCCCAACCAAGTTCCTGTAGGCTAATTGGTGGTGTTAGACGATCCTCTTAGAGATCTTTGTTTCAATTCTCCTGGCTTCCGCCAACTATGTGGGTGTTCAATTGGTTTTCTAGTTGGTAGCAATGCTATTTGAAGCCTTTTTGGCCTTTTAGGTTGTTCTCCATAGTTCTTTATAGTAAGTACTTGTTTTGCAACCTGACACCATTCTTCAGCATATAGTTTGATATCAAACAATGGAGATGATGTCTCCTTAAATAGAAAAGTACAAGACGATGTTTCTAAATGAAACAATTGTTAACTAAATACAAAAATAGAAACTAACTAATAAAGCTAAACTCGCTAATGGCCATTAGAAACATTACATTATTATTTTTGAACCCTCCCTTAATGGTCATTGTACTAACTACCCTACAGAAGAGAATTTGCAGGTTTTTTGGTCACAAATGCATAGAAGGCTGCCCCCTTCTCATTAGAACACTCTACGACATGAGCATCATGTTGAGACCCTCCCTGAATCTATAGAACTTCTGGAAATGACCAAGATAACGACGAAGCATCCAACAAAAGTATCACTCACTATAGCCAGAGACATCGAGATGAAACTAAAACCATAATTTTGAGGAGAAAATCGACAAACCCTTGTGCAGACCGTTGCCCTAGCAACTCTAGGTGTGATCCAAAATAGTTGCAAGAAACCACGATTTTTTTCAAAAAATCGACAAAACCCTCCAATGATTTTTTTGGAATTAATCTGAAAACCCTGAGACCAACAACACCAATCATGATTTATCGAAATGATTTTTGAGAATAAAATCGAGAAAACCAAAGAAAATTTTAAAGGAGAAAAATAATCAAAACCCAAGACACAAAATCCAAGACACGAATCAAAATACAAAACTTCGTGTTTGAGGAAACCTGGTAAAACCCTTTTAGAAATCGACTCTTTAGAATATTCAATGTAGTGATGATCCATGTTGGTTCAACTCCAATCCAATCTGGAAACTGTCTTGCTTTTGATATTTTGAAAGGTTTTGTATTTTTTTGGTTTTTGATATTAATTGACAAAAAACAATTGTACTTGCATGAAAGTAAATCAGAAACTAATTTCCAAATGCACAGAACTGGAAATGCTTTCTTATTGAATGAAAGATATTTACAATGCAAGGGAACTACTTTATTAAAATTCTGAAAAATAATATGCAGCTATGAAGGAAAAGCTAGAACCAGATGCATAGTCCTTGAACTGATCAAACCCTTCCTCAAATTGTGTGCAAACCCCTCTGTACTATTGGACGTCCATGTTTGGGCAAAGATAGACACATGACACTAGGTGTTTTTGCCTAGGCACCCCACGCCAAGGCTACAGAATTCACGTGAGCATGTTGAGGGATATATGGCTTGTGGTTTGTGTGTATATCATTCATTATTTGCTACAATCCAAGCTACAGGTCAGCCGTTAAAGACTTCTGCAGAAACCTTTGGATTTGGCACACAAACCCTTCAAATCCTCACCAATTGAGCACATATATTGGTACGGCTTGATCTATGGACTCCAATCTGAATTGAATGCAGCCTTAAAAGCTTTGAATAGAGATGATTGTTATTGGTCTGAAAATATGTTGTTGAAACCCTCTGGATCTTTCACAAATTCGCACAATAATGACTCTTATATGAAGCCAACTCTGATTGCAAACTTCAATGGATCTTTCACCACCTCGGATTGCAGAAACAATGAAAAGTACATGCCATCCAATGTTGGTATGATGGATTTTGTGCAGAAACCCTTGTTCCTCACGCACACTTCCCAAAGACAATCCAAGCAAATTCAAATATTCATCAAGTATATGAAGTCGATTTGCTTTTTGGGTGGCTTATATACTTTTCTAGCATGGCACGACTTCCAAGGCTTCAACAACAAGCTTTTTAAGTTATTTAATTTGCTTTTGTTGTTGACTTTATGTTATATCATTAATGAGGCGCCCTTTTCAATTAAGGCATTTAATGCTCATTAAATATGTCCCTTGGCCCCATTCACTTTAATGACTTTATAACACTTTATAAAGTTAAATAATAACTTTATGATATAACCATTAATAAATAATATCATTAATGCCATTATAATTTTAATATCTCATTGATTACTCATTAACTCTCTGTCCTGTATGAACCTGGAGGTCAACCATTGTTTCCACTGCACATTCAACTGCCTCACTAAAAATAGTAAGGGTCCCTCTCTAATAACCATTGACTTACTATAAATAGTAAGTCCATCAATCTGAGCCCAAAAGCCACTGACAAGGTAAAATCCAGAACCTAGCAAAGCATTGGAGTGGAGTGATGCCACCGATCGCCCAAGTAACTTCCTTTGAAGACCCTCTATCCATATCAATTAGCTTACGAGGATTGAGGTAGTAGGCTAAACCAATCATAAACCATATCATCCCAAAAAGGGGACATTACAAATGTTGACATGTCAATCAAACTAAGCAAACAAGTAGACAATCAGCCAGCTGAAGTTGACACCCAAGAAGCTCAACCACATAGTCAAGTAGCTCAACTAGACAACCAAGTAGCTCAACCAAGTAGGCAAGTAGCTCAAGCACCTAAACCAGGCAACCAGGCAGCTCATCCAAAAACTCTATCACTCTGAGTGATTCTCTAGAGTTTATATGATCTTGATAATCAAGATTTGACATCAATGACTACATACTCAACATGGAACATGGAAATGCTCGAAGCCAAGGCGGCTATTTTGATGGACTTGTCATGAGGGTCCCTGGTTTTTTATGCTGACCCTGTTTTTTCTGCTTTCATAGAAGCTGTTTGTTTTTGCTCTGGCCTTTTCCTGGCCTGCTCTGTCTTTTCTATTTAGCTTTGTTTTTAACTGGGCTTCATGATACTTCTTTCTTGTTTCGGGTTTCAATAACCCTGTAAAACCTGTTTTACTTAATCAAAAACATACTCAACAAGAGTAATATTGTATTATTTACCTCATAATGGTCATTTAAGTCACTTAGATATACCTGGTCACTTAATGTATTTGGTCAGTTAGATAGTTTAGTATCTTTCTATTTCCGATCTTAGTTAACGATTGTTTCTTTCAAAAACATCGTCTTTATATTTCCTTACTTAAGGAGCCTTTGTCTCTTGTGTAATTGCTCATTGAAAATCAATTGATTATCATTTCAATGTCTATTTGTGTGCGTTGATTTTCTATCATAATAAGTTGCAATAGCAGTGTGCGTTGATTTTCTATCATAATAAATTTGATATCAGATATATTATAGCAGTGTGTTCTCTTAAATGCAAGTTTAAGTTGTCATTCCTTATTGCAAAGAACCCAAAAAACATTAAGGGGTGTTCTTACAATTGCTATCCATCTTATGCCTAAGATAACAAAATTAGCTCCAAGAAAGTAATTTAATCCAAGGACACCGAATTCTATAGTGCTTTTTGGGAATAGCAGTAAGAAGATAGCTACCAAGCTGAATTTCATTATATTTTACCCAGAAACAAATGGATGCATTAAACATAGAAAATGAGTGAATCAAAGAGTTCAATACATAACTCACATGTATGTGACCAAGCGGCTAACTAAACAGAGAATTATTACCCCCTTACTTCTTTTTTGTATTTGAATGCTCGAATGGCTACCGAACTTCACTAAGCCTGAAGCTCATTTGAGGTATCATATGCTAGCTAATGTGCCGAGGAGAAGATAATATTTGGAGCAGAAGTGACAAACGGGCTATTCAAATTCCTTATATGTTTAAAACTCAAAGGTTGTGCAAGATCATCAAAAGAGCCATTTTAATTACTAATGAAAAATCTTGTGAGATCGTGTGTTCCTAATTTTGAGATAGTGGAAAAATCATGTTCATTTTGAGGGAAACGCCAAATTAGCTCAAGCATAGTGACACAACTTTAAACCAACCAAGGCTTGAAATGTGACTCAAAACTCAGCAAAAAATGACATCAGAACAGCAAGTGAAACATCTCATTACTGTAAAAGAAAAAAAATTTAAAAAAAATGTCATAACAAAGGAGGGGGGAAATACCTCCAGCATAAAGTTGACCAAGGTTTTGAAAGGCATCAATGATAGCAAGTGATATTTGTGGAAAGCTTGTGCCAAATGCTAGTAAAGAGATATCCGCCAATGTATAATTCCATATCCTTTCTCTTGTAACCACTTCAACCCCAGTGTCAGGATCCAAAATAAGAACCTTCCGTGTCTGTTGCACAACTTTTGCCATTGATCGAAAAAAACAACCAGTTATTGCAGACAATCCAATAAAACAATATAGAAGGCCCAAAACATATATAGATGTTCGAATTCCATTGCCCACGTTGGTTTCAAAATAGAACAAAAGATAGCTCTTGCAGTTATGCTCTGAGATACTTGCTGAGTTATTTGCAACAAGTTTAGAAAGAAATCTAACTGCATAGAAATATCCTTTCCCATCCGAATCGGAAATTTGTGTTTCAAAATGCATTGTTGCCACTGCAAAAGATAACATTGGCATATAAATTTAAGTCAGAAATCTGTAATCACTAATCAATAAGTTACAATAACAATATCCCGAACACAATATAGCAACTAAATTAAAATTATAACTAGACAAAAAAACATAAATTCACTATCTAAATGGATTATGGTTAAATAATGCAAATTTAATCAAGAAGACCAACAAAACAAAAATATAACTAAAGAATTTACAACAAAATATATGATTTTGGTTTATTTTCCTGAAATATAAATCTTAAATAGCTCAGAAGCCCCTACTGTTGAATAAAGAACTAAAACTAAACAATCAAATCAGTAATGTAAAGAAATAAAAATGACCAATGTTTTCCTCTTTTCCAACAGAAGCTATGCAAAAAGTTTGGAGTCACTACATATATAGAATAATCTCCACTTATAATATTTACCCTTTGCTTCACCATGAACTTCTTCAAATTTATGCCTTTAATGTTGTAAAAGGCTATTACTTTGTCATCGATGAAATATTTGCACTTTAATATGGCAGATAATGGACATACTACTCTTCCACATGTAATTCTACTATTAGACTCCTGCGATTTGGTCACAAAAGAGATTGTTCAACTTCGTCATTTTCTATACATTTTCCTGATTATGTACCTTTGATAAAATAATAACTATAGGCTTGATGCAAAAATTCATTGATGATCTTGAACTCATTGTAAGAGCAAAATTAGTGCTAAAGAAAGGAAAAGACATAAATACCACTTTGCCTCTGCTGGCATATCTCCAAAATGGCCTAAAAACAGTCTGCATATTCTACTTTTTATTCAGATATGATATATTGGATATCAGAAAAACCACCTCAGAAATTTTTCACTCTAAAAGAAAAAAGTGTCAGATCTTCAAAAACGGATGCAGAATATTATCGTTTGTTTATATTCAGAAAAAGAATAGGAAAGAATTGAAACTTTATTTAATCTATCTTTCAAATTTCCCACCTCGACTGCTAAGAATATTGTTAATGCATCCTTAATGTTTGGTTCAGGAAAATCAGTAAAACAATTTGAAAAGTTATTTTTTAGACATGCTGCAATATGTAGCTATCAAAAACCATCCAATCATTATGCTCTTTTATCATTCATGGTAATCTGACACTTATCCATTGATGGAAGGTTTTTTGTTCATTTCATTGGATGGCAGTACTTGCAACTAAAATTGCAGCCAAATCTATTCTAAGAGGTTGTCAACCAGCTTGAATACTGGTTTTGTCCATTATTGCAGCCGTAGTTGAGTATTCCTCCAACAATAAATTAGACGTAGAATTCTCCTCTTTTTTACATCATGTTCTATCCATATGAATTTTTCATATTGAGCCATCCTTTGAGTCAAATTCTTAAAATTTCTCAGTTTGTGAGCCATACTTGAACCCTTGTCATGATCATCAATGTCATTTTGTCATCTATAGTTACCATCTTTGTACGGCCAATGGAAGGAGCTTATCAACATATTTGACAAAAAAAGGATTGGAACTGAGATGAAAGACAATAGGTGAGAAAAAAGCTTCCCTGGCTGGGAACTCAGCTTACTTAACAGATTTTCAAAAGTAGAATGCTGACCTCAGCATTTTCAAGTCACTGAGTTCCCCATGAGGGCAAGACGAGAGCATACAATGGTTGGGATTTGAGCAGTAAGCCAACTTACTTCAATTACTAGCAGCTAGCAACACAATTTACAATTCATGCAAATGCAAATTGAAAGATAAATATATTGATTCAAGTCTGCAAGGTGAAAGATACATTACGTTGCTTATTGATGATTATTCTAGAATGACTTTGATTACTTTCCAGTTTCTTATAAGATAAATCAGAAGCATTTGAGAAGTTCAAAGTTTTTAAAGCATTAATTGAAAATGAAACTGGTCTAAAGATCAAGTGTTTGAGATTAGACATAGGAGGTGAGTTTACCTCTAATGAGTTTAAAGAATTCTAAGTATCATGGAATAAGGAGACATTACTCAGCTGCAAGGACTCCGCGTTAGAATGGAGTTGTAGAAAGTAAGAACTGAACTATACAAGAGATGGCAAGAACAAAGTTGAATGAGTCCAAGTAATGAAACATGTTATGGAGAGAAGGTGTTTACATTCTGAAGAGAACACAAATCATAGTAAACAACATGAACACCTTATGAATTGTGGAAGGGCAGACCTGCAACAGTCAAATGCTTTCGAAGTGTTGAAATTAAGTGCTAAACAAGCAGAGATGATGCAATTTGGGCAAATTTGATTTCAAATCTAGTGAAGGAGCAAGGCCTATAGATGTTACAACAAAAGATTGCAGAAGATAGTTGAGACTTCAAATGGGAGAGTGGATGAAGTAAGGCATTGAAAGGAGAAACCGCTAGAGGATGATCACTCAAAAGAATCAGACAGTATAGAAGAAGGAGAAGAAGAAAAAGAAGTAGAATGAAAAGATACAAAGATGGGATCAAAGTCTTTATCTAAATTTGTCCAAAAAGTCTTCTGAAGATCTAATTCTTCGTGATTTAGATGCTGGAATTCAGACCAGAATGAGAGCGGTAAGGACATCTGAACATGTGAATCTCTCCTTACTATACAAGATAGTCTAAAAACTTTCAGGAAGCAAACAAAAAGAAGCATTGGATTGATGATATGGAAGAAGAGTTCTAACAAATTGAAAAGAATGAAACATGGGAACTTGTCCCAGGACCAAAGGATAAGAATGTGATTGGTACCAATTGAGAAGGTCAAGTAATAAGAAACAAAGCATGGTATTGATTTTGTAGAAAGTTGTTGTGTTGTGAACAAACACGCCCCGTTGCAAATGGTAACCCCCTCTTTTTTTTCACTTGCTAGCTTAGTTTGTCGTGGTGTTTGTTAGTTTTGCTTAGCTTGGCAGTATTTTGGTCTCTTAGTCTCCTAGCAGTTTAGAAGGTTGTAGTGTCTTGTCAATCCGGAAGAGAACTTTGATCAATTCGTGAAGGAAGTATGGAGTTGAAATGTTGTGATTGCTAGAGTTGGAAATTGAGGGGGAAGTTGTGAAGATTTCATAAAGTGTAAAAAGTTGTTTCAAAGTTGCAAGGTGATGTCAAAGATTGAGAATTGGGATGTTAAATGTGGAATTTGAAAAACACTAAGTGGAAATCAAAATTCAAGTTGCTAGGCGAAAACAAGTGGAAATTCCAAACTTGAGAAAATACTTAGTTGAAAAATGAAAATACTTAGTTGAACAATGAAAAATCTTAAGGATTTCCATCTCAACCTCTCATTTGCACCCAAATTATGAAGGATTTCCACATAACAAGTTAAGTTGCACTCAAAATGTTTGCTCATTTCCAACTTGGTGTTGGTGTTCTGACCAAACACTTCGCTCATTTCCAGCTTGTGGTTGGACTTCAGACCAAGCATGAGATGTATTTCCAGCTTGCTTGTTAGAATGTACTCTCCTTGTCTAAGTCATTTCTAGCTCCATCAAGAGATCTCATGTAATGTACCAACGGAGAACACTCCACCGTACACCAATGGCAACACCTCCACTGTACCCTATGCCACCCACACTCTCCCATACGATGACCACTTCATACGGTTTGATCTCCCTCCTGTACAGTCTAATCTTTCACCCTTCCACTCATACGGTCAAATCCAAGACTTCCACCATAGTTACTATTTTTATGGGATTGTATTTTGGGCATCTTAGTGTTATAGCTTGTTGGAACTAGATTGAGAAGTTTTAAATCCTGAGCTCATAAAACAAGGACCTTATGTGTCAGGATATGGTTATTTTAATGAAAGGGTCTCTTTTCATCATTTAAGTGGAAAGAAATATAATAGTTTATTATATTTCAAATGTGCACATAAAGCATAGTCTTTATGTAAGTGTTAAGGCTTAAAATTGCACCCTGTTAAACTACACAAGTTTAACAACTTTGCCTAACATGGGATTCATTTCTACATGTGGGAAATGCCTAACTAGAAATAAACCCTCCGGATTCTAGGCCGGTTCCTATTGGATGATCACTGATAACTCCACAAAACTAACTTGAACTTATGGGAAAAGGGATAGAAGTTACTGAAATGAACCTAAGATTTTTTTTTTTTAAATCTAAACTAGAGAACCAGGTGATACACCAAAATATATGGGATGGGATACAATGGCTGACCATTATCTGCAAGATTCCATTTTTATTAACGAACACTTCTCCACTATATAGGCTTGCATAAGTATTTCACAGTGAGGTCTTAGGATGAAAACTAATAAAGAAAAATAAATCTCTCTCAGAAGTTCTTCAAATTCACAAACACACGCTATGACCTGCAAACAACATACACCCCTATACCAGGCACTATCTGAGACAAAAGAAACAAGGAACAAAATAGTTCACAAATTACCTCTATCAATCATATCTGCACAGAATATAGAAAGAAGAGAAGG